>JAKSZP010012883.1:0-12800 GCA_022478985.1 Massospora cicadina
AAATCAAGTCTTGCATCAAGCTTGCTTAATCCCATCAGTGGATTACTTGGAGAGTAGTTTAGATTTGTTAACTGAATTGTTAGTTCATAAGTCAGGTGTAATTGATGTGAATTTCTTGTTACTTCATATAATAATCTTAGACATAATATAATATAGGTCTAATAGTATAGTTACTTATTAAAGATTGTTAGTGTAAACTATAATTAGATAATTAACAACTAGTAGAGGCTTCACTATTAATAAGGGAAATCCTAACAAGGAGGATATGGCCAATCCCAGCAGAATGGCTTATTTACTAAATTTCATGGTATTTAAATAATTGTTAGGTAATTGCTCCCCAATTTGGGTTGAGCCAAATACAAGTATTCCACGAGATTAGAAGTCAGGATCAAGTGGGACAATTGGTGTCCCCAAATTAGTATAAGGATCACCAGTGACTAATAGCCAAGGATGATCATAATATAAAATTTATTATATGTTGGTGGAAACCAACAATCACAAATTTAAGGCAGCTGAGATTGTTTCTGGCGCTTCGTATATAATTGACTGTTGCCCAAAAGGTGATACCTCAAAGATCAACTAATGAAGAGTCAAATTGTACTGTCATCGAGAAGCTGAGATTTCCTGAGTTTACTAAGTGGCTGAAATGGTTTCCAGCACATAATAATCTACTCAAAGGTCACATCCAATTTTGATGTTAGATTATATTAATCATTTATATGGCTCACCGGCAACTAAAGACCCAGGATGAGCCAAAACTAATTCAGACATCAGGAAGGATGGGGTGAGAGGGTCAACGCTAGTGAAGAGAGAAGTGCTGTGAGTTAGAGTGTGAGAGTGGTTGGTTGGAAGAACCAGCAATGAGCTGATAGGTCGGTGATGGGCACAGTAGCCCTTTTTGTTCATATAAATACACGGTGTTTCCCTTTTAATAAACATCTCCCTTTGCCTATTCTCCCTTTTTTATTTAAGTTTATATTTATTTTATGGTTAGTGTTTAGTCTGGGGGATCCCCAAATGACGCGGATGACACACCAAGAGGTCAGCTGGTGCTGCTGGCCCCTGACGCCTAAGGCGAAAATGGCAAGGGACAACCAGTCCTCATACTGGTTGACCTGCCAACCAGCAGAGCCTAAAGTTGATTTTCCAACACATGGTCTGAATTATTTTAACAACTTTGCTTCTTACACAATTTTGTAGTATTATACTTAAACACCATAGGTAGTTTATAGTTCAGGAGGGTGTTAGTGATGATCTTTTAGTTGATTATTCCTACTAAAATCTAAGAGAAAATGGTACCATTGAGAAATTGTAGTGATCATTTTCCAATACAATTGTGGAGGCAGCCAACACAAGGCGCCAAAACTTGATAGCTAAGCTGAATATGCTTCAAGTTCACATTTTGATAATGTTCCTGCTGTGCGTTACTTTACATTTTAGTCAATATCTGGGGCAAACTTAAAACATTTAATAAGATTGGAAGGACTGACATTCAAGAGGCACCCATGTCTAGAACAGCAAACAATTTGATCCTCACGATAATGATCTCAAATTTATGTTATGCAGCTACCTAATGGATAATCTACGGCAAGGACTTCACTTGTCTTATCAAATTTCCAAAAGTTTTACATAAATTTAGGGATAAAAATGTAAGAAAAAGCGTATTTATTAGGAGGCTTAAAAGTAATATAGGGTTTTCACAAGTGGTTACATTAAACTGACAAAAAGGTATTAGCTATAAACCACTTGAGCAAGCTGAAGTATTTTGCCAGCTTCTTGTAATTTATTCTTCCATAGAAAGGGTGGTAATTTTAATGCGCTAGGGGCTTCTAGCACATATTAGCCAGTGTTAAAGTACTTCTTTAAAGCTTACATCCTTATCTTTACATCAAGTATGAGATTTTGTCAAGTTCACTAATAGTCAAATTGTTCTTTATACCGAGGGGCTGGACTCCTCTTTCTTATTCTCAAAGAAGTGTTGTATTAGGTGATTAAACTTTCTAAAGATAATTAATAATGTCAAAAAAATCCTTCTTCTTGGGTCTAAGTTTGTTGCCCCTTGGTTTGTCATTCTTGTTTTTTGGCTACATAAACTGCTTTTAGGTATGACTATTATCATGATGTTGAGGACTAAATTCACCTAGATATCTCATTACAACCAATAAAGGCTTCTTTAGCAAGTTCAGTGTTGTTGCAGCATCTATATCAAGCATTATATACATGAAAAGTTTATATGGCAGCTAAGGGAGCTGAAGTGGATAGTCTTTGCGGTAATTATGTCAGAGTTTTAGTAGTTCATTTTTGTTATGCCTCAAGTAAAGTATTGATGCGTAATTTGCAGCTGTTTTTCCCATCTCCATCATGAGGAACTCCTAATTGATGTTTTGAATGTCTTGAGGACTTCCAAACCCAGATATGAAAATCTTTACAACTCCATCCCATGACGATACATTGTTAAACTCAAACTTAACACTTCTCAAGCGATTATACTCATGAACGCTTGAAATTGCCTATATTTCAGTTAGTCATTCTCTCCAATAATTGAACTTTCATTCATTTGGAGGAAGCCAGCAATTATAACTTCTCCAGAAGTATAAATGGTTTTTGAAATGGGAGAAATTTAGGCTCATCATATAAGGAAGCTTTTTGATTAGAAAGTTGTGCAACCAAGCTAGAAGTTTTGTTGTAGGTTGTTTCTTCAGTAGGAGATGGTTGGGGTATTGGTAAGCAACTTATTGACCATCTATTTTTGTTAACCTTCATCCAAAGATATCAGTAAGTTACCTAAATGTTCCATGAGATTATATTTGGACCTCAATATACAGAGTTATCAAATGAAAACTTGAATGAAAAGAGCTACCGCCTCATCTGTCTAATAAAAGTACTGTGAAACCTTTTTTCAAAAGTTCCCAAATAGAGCAAAATGTGGAGGATACCAAGGACAAAGAGTGAGAATCTACCATGCCACAAGGGACTTGAAGGTTAAAGAACTTCCCTTAGAAACTAAGAAGATTACCAAATAATTATAAGGATATCACATTCTCCACTCATTCCAGTAAGATGATAAAAACTGTATATTGGTCCAAAATGAGTTCCTATAAAAGCCACGCTCCTAGAAAGCCTATAAATATCAAACAATTATAAAAAGTTTCATAAATTTCTACACTTAGTTTCTAACTTTTATATTTATATGAATATGTAAAAATAAAGAATAATCTCATAAAATTTTCCAAACCCATTAGTTAAAGACTCTTACCTTATCATCACTAAAATAAATACAATATAAAGCTTCAGAGCCCAATTGATATTTTTGTCCCTGTTCTAATTGCAGTGCACCAACTTTAAGAACTCTAATAAACTCATCATTATTTCATTATGTGCCGGTTGGGTTATTAACTGGTTGACTTCTTTTTTAACATTAAGTAAGTTCAAGATTTCAAAATCTGTCTATGATAAGGCATTTAAGTAAATAGTAAAGCCAAACTTCTTATTGGATGCAACAAGCTCCACACCAGAGGTTTCAATTAACCAAAATTTGAGCTCAGGTAAAAAATCAAAAATATTGAAGTGGAATCAAACCAACCAAAAACCAGAATGCAATTTTGAAATTGGTGCAGCGTTATTGGTTTCAGGTGCTTAAGGTGGTAAACTCACAAAAAAGGTAACTCGTTTTAGGCTTATGACCTTAAGAAATAAACAAAACCTTGTTTCTTGTAAACATGTTTTATTAAAATAAGAAAATCGCACCACATTATCTAGCACTAACAGTGGCTTGAGCCTTGCAGTTGATAATCTTGGCTGAGGTAGGCTTTATAAGCACCTACGTGAACATGATCACCTTCCAATATGGCATTCCATTCATTATATGCTATTATAGCTCACTGGATTCTCATTGGCGCAAATTATTAATATCTGAGCAACACGAAAATTTTCCAGCTAGTCGCATAATATTCATAAAAAATTAGAATGATATATGCTTAGGACTTGGGTCATCTACAACAAGTAGACCTCCATCAAATGTCAGCGATACAGGGACAATTGGCCTAGAAAAATAATTTTATACTGATGACGTGTTATTGACGTCAGTGTGGTGAGAGAGTAGTAATGTTATAAGCAACTTTTACCATGGCTGCTGAGGCAAGATAAATTTTTTTATTAAGGGAAATAGGGCTTAATGGCGCTGGGGTAATAAGAGATTAATTGTAAATTTTGATAATGCCTATAATAAGTGGGCTGTGTCCAATAAACTAAAGTAATAAATACAGTTCCAATGCGGCACACCAGAGTTAATTTAAATAGTACGGTGTATTGATGTCAGTGTAAAGTCAAGATGGATTAAAGCCTCAGTCTTATAATCTGGTGAGTATAAAGTTAAAAGAGTATATTAATTTTTCATATGGTTGTTCAGACCAATTTGCAACGTTTTCCTACTTGATCAGACATTAGGCAACAAAAGTGTGTGAGGTCAGTTGTATTATTGAGAAGCAGTGTCCATTAGGATGGAGATCTGTTGGTATCTCTTCATAAGCTTAACATGCACTTAAAAAATGAGGTAACTCTTGATGGAATCTTTCAGAGTGTAAGCATCCATGTGCACTTTATCTATTTATCTAGAAGGGCCCTTTCCAAATGTTTCAACTTGCTAGTTTGTCTAAACCCATGATTATTATAATATAAAAAGTCCCTATTGTGAAGTTGGGTAAAGTCCTGCGCTCCTTATTATCAAGTTGACAAGGCTTCATTTACAAGTCATTTCTTTAAAGTAGGCTTTGGTCTGCAACTGGATTAGAGTTTGGGTACGTTGTTTCTTTTTATTGAGTTTATATCATGTTTTCTTTGTAAATTTATGAGTATAAAATAAAGGGAAGAAAGAGATTCTTAAATACTTAATTTAAATGATGAGCGCCTCTTTTAAATTGAAAGTCAACATTATAGGAAAACATGGCAGACGGCAGGAAAAGATTCTAACTGGGATTTGTCCATGATAAACTTCTTCAATATACCAGTGAGAGTACCATTTACCCGCCTTACCATACCATTAGTCTCAGGGTGGTAGGAAATATGAAAGCCCCTCAAATACCAAAAGGTCATAAAGCTTGTTTATAACGTGAGAAGTAAACTAATCTCATTATCCATTAGAATGAATTGCGGGCATCCATGCCAACTGATAATGTTCCACGATATACTTAGCCGTCATTGTGGCACATAGGTCCTTAGTTGCTTTGTCCTCCAACCACTTAATGAAGTGATTGATGGCTACAATTATATACTAGAATTGCTAACAATGTTGGGTAATGGGCCCACAATGCTAATAGAGATGATGTATTAGGCGGAAAATTGGGTTTGGCCAAAATTTAGGAAGTGGTTTTTAGTAAAGGGCCTCATCTTAACACTCATTGTAACAGCTAAGCTTCTTATGGATTTCAAAAGCCGTTGATTCCACGTTGTAGTGAAGCTCTAAGTTTTATTCAATAGTACATAACCGGAGATGATGCACTTATGGATGTGATTGGCAAGTAAATGGGGAATTTAAACTGAAACCCTCCAACCAGGAGGAATCAGAAAAATGCCTACCCAACTTTTGCAAAGTGGGAGGGGGGTTGGACGTCTCCTTGGCAGCTGAGATCCTGAATAATAAGTGAATTATATTATAGTGCAGTGGTGTGGGGGCGTCAATGAGATGGAGCTTGAGTCTATTGTATGGTGGGTTGTTGGGGATGAGAATGGCAATAAACATTTTTTTAAATTTGTCAAGGTTGTCTTGTTATTGGATGCAGACGTCAGGGTGGGAGGCAAAGGTGACGATACTTGAGCATTTTACCTTCTATTTTGTTTTAAATTTTGCTAATGTAGTGGTGGCGTAGACTGCAATGGTCATTTTCATGTTCATTGCAAGGATTTTGCGCCTGGAAATGGGAGGGAAGTCATCTTAGAAGGTGGGAGGGGGTAAGCCATTGGCCAATAAGGTAGTAAATTTTGCGACCATCTTGAAGAGTGGGCAACTGTTGAGTTATTCCATCACCATCATTGAAAGCTGGTGGTAGCTTTGGTATGGAGTGGCGCATGGATTAGGCGCATAATGGCAAGGAAGCAATTTTGCGTTGTAAACTACATTTAAAAATTGGCCATAGTTGATTAGATTGGCTGAATCAGGAACACGCTTGACAAATTTGGTAAACTTATCCAGATATTGCAACAATTGATGATTGTATATGAATCTCATATGGTTGGGAAGTATGAATAATTGTGTGTGTTGATAGTTTCAATTCCATTATTCTGAGTAGGATTTTCCTATTTTAATCAATAATGGAATAAATTAAATAAAATCGTTTATTATTAAATTGATTTTTTGTTCTGAGGTTCCCCTCTGTTTCTTCGCCAAGTTACCTGGATGCCATCAATTCTGGAGGCTTTTGCGCCCCTCATTACCCAAAATTCATTTAGCCTTTTTTGGAATTATTTCAAAGTGAATTCAGCCCCAATGGGCCTCACTTTGGAATTCTATTCAAACTTTGAGTCCACTTCCAATAAAGGCCAAGTTTTTGCTAAACCTATTTTATTTAAATTTAATTTATTTGGAGTGAGTTTTGGGGAAGCAGATGGCGGTGCTTCAGGGAAAGGGGGTGGATGTGCTGGGCTCCTTTTGGAGAGGTCTTGCCCTGGCTAGTCACAAGCCAGAGTGGCCCGAGGCAACAAAGGCTGGGTTGGCTGCACCTCAGCCATTGACCCTGTGAGCGGATAGAGGTTTTGGGAGGCACCTCTGCTTGGGGTCCGAGGTGACAGAGGCTGGTGCACCACACCTCGGCATGGTGTGCCCAGCAAGGCCATCCATTTAGACAGGACCAATCAGAGTTGGTACGGCCACATATGGGGGTGAGTGGTGTAGGGCTGGTGGCGGGCTGGGCCTTGGGAGCCCAGTCTTGACATAATTCCAAAGTCACTACCTTGGTGGGCTGCAGTACCAGGCAGCCTGCAAGATGGCCACAGTCAATGTCTCAAGCATCGCCGCATGCCATCAGTCCCTTTCATTGGTTTGTAGGGCCTTCCAACAAAGGGGATGGGGAGCTTGGGGGGTGGGCCAGACTGCTAGCAGTTGATGGCCTTTTGTGCCCGCCAGGAGACCTCCAGAGAACCAGTTGATTTTTTCTGGGGGCTCTGGATTTTTGGTCAAAATCCCAAGTTGCTCACAAAAAAGTTCCCCTGTTAAAAAAGCCATTGGTTCCTGAACGCCTGCCTTGCCAGTTCAGGTCCAAGTCCACAAGTATTTCCTTTTTAAGAAAGGGTAGTGTAACAATTAACGATTGTACATGAATCTCATATGGTTGGGAAGTATGAGATTTGTGTGTGTCAATAGTTGCAATTTCATTATTCCAAGTAGGATTTTCCTATTTGGGTCAATAATGGAATAAATTAAATAAATCGTTTATTTAAATTGATTGTTTGTTCTGAGGTTCCCTCTGTTTCTTCGCCAAGTTACCTGGATGCCATCAATTCTGGAGGCTTTTGCGCCCCTCATTACCCACAATTCATTTAGCCTTTTTGGAAGTATTTCAAAGTGAGTTCAGCCCCAATGGGCCTCACTTTGATATTCTATTCCAACTTTGAGTCCACTTCCAATAAAGGCCACTTTTTGCTAAACCTGTCTTATTTAAATTTAATTTACTTGGAGCGAGTTTTAGGGAAGCAGATGGAGGTGCTTCAGGGAAAGGGGGTGGATGTGCTGGTCTCCTTTTTGAGAGGTCTTGCCCTGGCTAGTCGCGAGCCAGAGTGGGCCAAGGCAACAGAGGCTAGAGGCTGTACCTTGGTCCATTGACCCTGTGAGTGGATAGAGATTTTGGGAGGCACCTCTGCCCAGGGTCCGAGGCAACAGAGGCTGGTGCACTATACCTCAGCACGGTGTGCCCAACAAAGTTACCCATTTGGACAGGACCAATTGGAGTTGGTATGGCCACATATGGGGGTGAGTGGTGTAGGGCTGGTGGCAGGCTGGGCCTTGGGATCCCAGTTTTGACAGATATGCCCAGGGGTTCTGACAACCCAAATTGTGGCATCCGCGCATGGATGGGATCAGGAGAGTTATTGGACCTGGGCGTAGTTTTTTTAACAGCTTTCCAAATACTATTTGGCTGAGGCAGGGGGTTGCTGATAGTTGTGAGCTTAGTTGATCAGTATCTACCTGAAAAAGGAGATCCTGATTGGTAGGATTTTTCAGACATGTCATATTTTTTGGGGGATGAGGGGAGAGAATAAATCCCCAAAGAGCAAAATTTGCTCTGATGTGGCAAACTATGGTCACAGGATTGGTGGCTTGGTTCAACTGTGTCTGCATCATAAGAGGGGCACTTGCACTTTAAATGATAAATTTTAGACATGATGAGAATACATTCTTTCCACCCTCCACGCAGGCCTAAAATGATGATTGGGTGCAGATTTAATGGTGATAAGGGTAAATCTTAAGGAAGATGTTACCATTATGGGAGTTGGATTGTCAAAAAGGTGAGGGGTCCAGTGAGGCGACTGGCCCTGTTTGAATACAAACTGAAGCATAATGTCTGAGCCATAAGCGATCACACTCACCAGGAGCGCCTGAAAAACACATCGGTTAAGAGCTGAGTTTATAAATTCACAAACTAAGCCATGAAATCATTTCTTTGGGCAACCAAGTGCGCGAGGTGGGTATTGTAATGTTTTATATATATTAATGAACCATCACCGCAAATGTGGTGTCAGGTTTACTTGAGAAAATCAGGTTGAAATACCCCTTGAAGGGGCGGAAGTCAATGAAGCCAGCAAGCGACATTACCACCTGGGCCAGGTCAATGATTGTCACATCACCTTATAGGAAAAGGTACCATATTCAGCCTGGAGGCTGATCTGCATGTTGCTCCTTGGTGAGCACCAGGGGGCTGCAAGGCACTTCCTGCGAGAATGTGAGTTAGAGTGCTTGGTCCCAAATAATGACAAAGCGTCCAGATTCATTGAATGGGCTAGCTGAGCCATCCTGGCGCGCTTTGGCAGCAGCTGAAAGATGTTAGAGGGTGGAATACCACCACCCTATGTGTGGGCATCAAGTATCAAACTTATTGACATGAAAGTTGGAGCAGTGTGGCAGCAAATGTTAGTGTATTTGATAACTAAAATTTGAATTTTCTTAATAAAGTTGTCAAAACAAAGGAAGCTATCTAGTAAAGCTTTACCTGTACAATTTTTTATATTGCCCGTGACATGTTGCCTTATGGACTGAAATAATCAGGTCAGTACACTCAGTAGGCTGGGAAAAGTGTTGTTTGTCAATGATATTGTAAAATTTCCTTTTTTCAAAAAGGGTATCATTTTCTGGCTTCTTCAACATTCATTAGACCTCCTTGGGTTCATTACTATATTGCTATGTTAATATTTTTTCAAAAAGTTTCAATTCTAGATCAGCAGCTAAGGCCATGGTAGTCAATTGAGAAAGACAGTCAACGTCTTAATATAACGTCAAACCAGTGCTGGTTTAAAAGTCATAGGCTTAAAGTTTTATAGCCCGTCGGGACCTACGCCCTTCTAGCTACTTCAGATTTTTATTCAATGGTGAAAAATGGTTGTCCACTATTGTAAAATGAACCTTATGGACTTATACCTGAAATTGCATATATTTTAAATGATGTACACTATCCCTTCTCTTATATAGTGTAAAATTTTCACAGGCACATTGTCAGCACTGTTAAAAGTCAGGGTTAAGTTAAGGAAAAGGCTTTGAAGCTCCTCAGATTTAAATGTCACGTTTTGTAAGAGATACAACAAGCAGCCATAAATATCAGAATGACTTGGATTTCTTAATATACTCCATAAAAGTCTTATAATTTTAACCCTCAATTACTTTAGATAAGCAAAAAGATGATTTATGCTTTATATGAAGCTCGTGGTATTTATAAAAAACTGGGTTTTTCGCGTCTGGAATGTTCTTTGTGGGCTTCTAGGATTTCTAGTTTGTTGTCCAGTAGTCCTTTGAAGGCTAGACAAGTATTAGTCAAACTAGCACCAGAGGCCTCCTAGTGGAGTATTTCATCACTAGGGAGATTATCTCTTTGGCCCTTCTTAGCATGAATTATCCTCTGCTAAGGCAATATTAAGCACTCTGGCGTTAAGTTTGGCAAAAAACAAATTTAATTAAGTCTAACTGTATTTAGCCAATAATTGGGAATATCTATAGTATTTGAGAGGGTATGCTCTCAGCGCGAATATCAACCCTTGTGATTTGCGCATATCCTGTTAAAACTGGATACAGATCAAGATTTACTATCCTAGATCCTTTACAGCATAAAAAGAAAGTAGGCAGTAGATAATGGTAATCATGAGATAAGGCGTAGTTAGGGACAAGGTGTGATAAGTTTAAGTAGGGATTTGTCCCATACTATGAAGAATATTAACTGAGATAAGGAATATCAGCTGGGAGGTTTAACAACTGGAGCACTTCTATAGTAATTTATCCTAAAGCTTTTTAACAAGCCATTTCAGCATTATAAGTTGTTTGATGTTATTTAAATTAGTGCCAATGTTAATTTTAGGCATAAGCACATTGAAGCATTAAACAATAAATAGCTATAATTAACTATAGGATGAAAATTTTCAAATAAATATTTGTATAAAAAATCTTAAGGTTAAGGCTTAACACCTACAAGGGCAAATTATGACACTGCCCCATCTAAGCCTTGACTGGGGGTTGTAATGATTCCTCCATATGTAGCCAGCCTCGTTAGGGCCAAAAATACCAGAGTTGGGCTGGATGTTATAACCTAAGGTATTTGGGTTAGGTGTTGATCAGTGAGAAAGAGTTGGGTTTCAGTATATAATCTGTAGGTAGTCAGAGGTATGACAAATCCTATTATTAACATTGTTTCTGGTTTATTCACCTTGCCCATCCTGATTTTGAAGATTGGTGGTCCCAAGAGTTTAGAATTTCACCCCGCTCAGGATTGGCAAGCTTTATCTCAGAATATGGGGTGAGGGACAGGGTATAATAATAAAAACATTCTTGAGAGGCTTACTTGGTATAGGAGTGAATTCAGGTTCACAGGGTGAGGCATCTCTTCTAAATCCAGAGATGAGTTTTGGAGAAAGATTGGTCAAAAGATTTTGGCAAAGGTTTATATAACCATACTTTGAGAGTATTGGTTAGGTAGAATTTCATCAGGGCGACTGGTAAAGGCAACGTTCAATAAAGAGACATTGGAAAAAAGGTTGGATATGATTGTTAAAATAGAATAGGAAAGTACTTGGTTTGCTATTCCTGGTTGACGTGACAGCAGAGACGAAAAATCTTAGTTGTAGCCTCTTATTGATATAAAATGGCAGATATACAGTTCACCTTAATTTTTTGCTAATAATTTTTGTAGGATGGAGTTTTTGCGCTATAGGTAAATAAAAGTTATATTAAGCGGCGTCAGGTTCGAAGGTCCAAGGTAAGAGCCAAAATATTAAAATAAGTATTTTGGTTGTTTGGCTCAATCTAAGAATGGAACCCTTAGTTTCATCGTTAGAACTAATGTTATGCTTCATCTTAGGGTTTTTTGCCAAGACAGTCAGTGGCGCCAGCTTGAGGGTTGAGGTAGACAAGGTACAAAGGAGCGCAGGCAGCATTAGAAAATTTGATTTGATGTGAGCAATGACAATGTAGAAGGGGGGCTAAGATAAAATGATGAGTAAGCCACATAAAACAGTTGCATGGATATTTCCACTGACCCTGCAGTTAAGTCCAAAAACTTTTTTAAAAATGGAGGAAGCTATTTGTCACAGGGAGAAACACCAGCTTCATCTTTAAGAACATAGAGGGTGAGCTTGAAGTCAAGAGAAGGCTCATTAGTGGAGCTAATGAAAATCCCATTATTGTAGACATCAACGACATGCTCAGATTGGCGGATGGTCTAAGTGTGTGGCTGTCAATCTCAAAGCAGTTGAGTTTTATTGAGTAAATACCCTAGTATTTGGAGCTGGATCCCATATTGGTGATAGGAGAGCGTGAGGCTAAAGTTGAAGAGATAAATGCAGCTAGATTTAGCTTTTAAACTTCATTTTGTAAAGAGAAAGGGAGAAACTTTTTAGAAGGTATCTGAAGGAAGGAGAATTTAAGCATAGCTTCGCTTTAACATTTCAAGGTGATCAAGTTAGCCTTTTAAATTCTTTAATAATGATAGATTTTTGCAGAGTTAATTTAATTCTCTTATGCCAGTAGGAAATCTGATATATCAGTAAAATAAATAATAATGATAAATAAGAAGTTTAAATAGATTAAAGTGGTAGATGGGAGCAATTTAGTCTCAAGGTAGCTCGCTCAGCTAACCCAAGTGAATTATTGGTGTTTTTGGTAGCCTCAGCTGAAGAAAACAAAGTTTTCACCAAAGCATTTGGTTCAGCTAGCCTTAAATTGCAGCTGTAACCCTCATCATGGGAAACAAAGTGGCGAGGCAGTCATTTAATTTGGCTGCTCCATTTAGCTCATTGAGAAGTTCCATCTTGGCTGAAAAGTTAAACTTGAGATCCTCTTGCAAAACTTTAACTTTGGTGCAGGAAACTGGAAAGGGCTGAGGCAGTATGGATGGCTGTTTAGACTTCATCATTGGAACAGCGTAGAGTATTGGCGCAGTGTGGTTTAATATTGTCATTACTCTTCATTTCTTATCCCTCACAGCCTTTTTAAAACTATAAAAAATACAACTTTATAAAAAACTTTTCTTTCTCGTTGCAATCACTTTTGCAACCTATTCAATTCAAGTCTAAATCTATTTTGATAATCTCACAGAGGAGATTAGTCTGCACCC
>JAKSZP010012884.1:0-12744 GCA_022478985.1 Massospora cicadina
TTGAACATCCTGTCTGTTGCTTTAGTCAGAAAATGGCACCAGCTGAAACCAACTATCCAGTTTACGATAAGGAACTTTTGGCAATAGTTGCAGCTTTAGGGGAGTGGCAACACCACCTATTGTATGCCAGGCACCCGGTTGTCATCTGAATGGACCATCGAGCCTTAGAATACTATAAGTCCCCACGCCTGATGAATCAGAGGAAGGCCCGGTGGCACTTAAAGTTAGTTCAATATGACCTGTAGATTGAATACAAGCTGGGAAAACAAAATATCTTGCCAGATTTATTGAGCTGTGATTCTGGATTGGTGTTTTCCAATGAGATGTTGAGGAAGTTCAATACAGCCACGATGTTGCCACAGAACCTGTTTACAACGATCCAGGGCTGGAGAGAAGGAATGGCAGGAAGAATCTGGACTGCACAGCAAAGATGTGAGCTGGGCCAGCGGATAGAGAAGAGACAGGAGAAGGTGAGGCAAGCAGGGGGCATGCAGGATTCTCAGTTTGGGGTGGTATCATATGCCATGAGGGAAGGATTTGGGTCCCTGTGAAGAGTCTGCAACAAGAGGTAATGGCAGCTAATCACGACCATCCTCTGGCAGGTCATCCTGGTCAAGAGAAGACGTTAGATCTTGTTCGCCATCACTATTCGTGGAGAGGTGTGGGTGCAGCGGTGCGGAAGTATGTTTTGCGTTGTGTGGTTTGCGCCAGGGCAAAGGCCCAACGGGTGGCACCAGGGGGGAAATTGAAGCCGCTTCAAATTCCTTCTAGGCCATGGTCCTCAGTGAGTGTGGACTTCATCACAGGACTGCCCAAGTCACAGGGGATGGATGCCTTGATGGTGGTGGTGGATCGCCTGACTAAATATGCAGAGTTTTTCCCTTGTCGGTCAACCATTTCTGCAAAGGTGGCAGGACAGATTTTTGTAAATGAGGTTTTCTCCAGACATGGGGTGCCTGAAGAGATTGTGTCGGATCATGGTCCACAATTTACATCTAAATTTTGGCTCCACATGTTGGGGAATCTAAAGATCAAGGCTTGCCATTCATCAGCATACCATCCTCAGTCAGACGGCCAAACTGAGAGAGTAAATCAGATATTGGAGCAATATTTGAGGTGCTATGTCTCAGGGCGGCAGGATGACTGGGTATATTGGGTGAAGCTGGCTCAATTTGCTTATAACAATCATAAGCATTCATCCACGGGTATGACCCCATTTTTCGCAAATCACGGCCAACACCCAGAGGGTGTGGGGCCCAGGGAGCAAGGTCGAATTCCAGTGGCAGATGAGCTGTCGTGAGATACCCAGAACACCCTGGAGCTCCTGAAGAAGAATTTGGTGGTGGTGGTCGCAGCTCAGAAGAGGAAGGTGGACTGGCATAGATCTGAAGGTAGAGCTTTCAAGAGAGGTGATTGGGTCTTGGTGAATGCTCGGAACTATGCCTTGCCTGTAAGGAGCCAAAAATTGGGGCCGGTGGCATTGGGCCCATATCAGGTAGTGAGGGCGGTGAACGAGGTGGCATTTGAGCTGAAGCTCCCAGAAGGGTCAAGAGCCCATCCGGTGTTGCATGTATCGCAGCTCAAGCCATTCTTTGGCCAGCCACCTGAAAGGGCTTCTTCTTTATTTCCAGCTGGAGGAGGAGCTGAAGAGTATGAAGTTGAGGAGATTCTCAACACCAAAGTGGTGCGAGGACATCATTCATTCTTGGTACGTTGGGTGGGTCATCCTATTGAGGAGTCCACATGGCAGTCAGCTAGGGATTGTGCCTGATGTCCTGAGAAAATCCAAGAGTTCTTCCTGTCTAGGGGGGGTGATGTGACGGTTGAGGTCTATCCTCAGCATCACATTGCCCTGATCTTTGGTAAGACAGGGCAGGCTGTGTCTGTATGTATGGAGGAGGAGGGGGCGTTGGTTCTGGCAAGGACGCCTAAGGGGCCAGAGCTTGGAGTAGGCCAAGGAGCAAGATGGGCGTCCAAGTCAGAACAAAATGGAAAACAAGTAAAATGGGTAGTTTTGAGATTCGATTTGGATTTGAATTGAAAATGGAATGAAATGGGTGCTGGGAGTTTCGCGATTCGATTGGGATTCAAAATGGAACTGGCGCGGAACCGTTGAGGATTGGAACTGGCACAGAACCATTGAGTAAAGATTCCACGATCCTGCTGTAAAGTTTACACCAAACATCATTCAAGTTGGCAATGGCACCATAAGCTTATATTATATTTTATTTTAGCTTTTAGCATGTGTATATAGGGAAGGAACTGGGAGCTGGAGGCTCCTCAGTTCTGTTTTCTATCAACTTGGCTAAATATTAAATAAAAGAACCTTAAATTCATATATTTATAATTTGGTTTATTTTAAAGATATTGCCTAACTGCAGCCATGTTTGGCTTAAATCAACAAGAATTGGACTTTGAGAGTGAGCTGGGAGGGCTATTGCCTCCCTCTATACCTTGTCTTGGAGTCAAGGCATGTTGCTAGGGTTAAGTATACTTGCAACTGTCTTTCAGGGGGTGCTTGTCCAATCTTGTAGCGCGCGCACCAGGAGAGTAGTATCAGGAGTCCTGTCAGCCCTATGGTCTTTAACATGGATCCTGTTGCCCAACTCATTCGTGGCTCATTGGAAGGAGCCAGTGCGTTACACCCTGTTATTGTTTTCCCTAATCAAAATTATGACCTTTTCATTGGGACCTCATTTATGGGGGCTCATGAAGTCAAGACTGATTTTGATGAGAATAAGTTGAAAATCCTCAGACAAATTCTTCTGCTATTTTATAATCATATGGATGAGGCTTTAGCGCCTCAAACTCAGGGGTCTACCAACATAGTGTTTTTAAGACATTATAGTTCTTATGGGTTATCAGCGGATTTGTAAAATGTATACAGCAATTACCCAACCAGATTGTCAAATCTACGGGTATTCCACTATGTGCTAATCATCATTTTAACCATTCTGTCAGGCCATCAAGTAATAGCAATACATAAAAAATTGAATATTTCCAAGGATTATATGGCAAAATTTTTGCGCTGTTCTTTCATTCTAAATCAGAACCTGTTGCTGCACCTGGGATTATTCTCCATAACCACAGCAAAAATTAAGTGCTTTCTTAGCTAATCTGTTTAAGTATCTTATTCAGATAAAGTGACACCAGATTATCACTTTTGTGCCTATGTTACCAGTCAAAGAAAATTTAGGATATTTCTGATTTTGGTCACTTTGATGAACTAGGCCTTAACAATGATATTGTGCAATCCATTTTCCAGTAGTACCTTGAGAAAGCCTATCAGGGTTAACTGAGGATGAGAAGGATCAAGCGGTGGCCCTTTTCAAAAAACTACAGCATTATTTTTACAAAAAGATGACTGTGATTTGGGTTGTGCACACAATATACTTTATTATTATTATTAGAAATCATCCACTGATTTGACTCTATCCTATTAGGTTTAAAAAGGTGGTGGATGAAGTTGTTGATACAGCAATAATCAGCTGGTGCAACATAAAATGTTAGTACCCACCAATAGTCCTTTGGCTTCCCTTGTGTTAATTATAAAGTAAAAGAAAGGTTCAAACCACATGGTAATAGGCTACCGCCAGATTGTAAGCATTTTTTAAAAAGAATAAATATTCTTTACTGCAGATTGATGATGCGCTAGACCGCTTGGGAAGTGCGCCATATTTTTCAGCCATGGATAAATTTCCTGGCTACTGGCAGATAGAGCTTCCCAAAAAGAAGTGGGAAAAATGAACCACAATTACAGCCCAGGGCCTTTACCAACTTACTAGAATGCTGTAGAGGCTGTGCAACACCCCCACAAGTTTTAGTGGGCTATGGATAGTTTCTTGGTAATTTAAACTTTTCGTGTTCACATATATTTAGATGATATCAACGTCTTTCTAGAACGTTTAATAAACATTTGAAACATTTGGAAGAGGTCTTCTGCTGTCTCACCAAGGCTGATCTGAAAGTCAAGCCACATAAGCGTATTCTTTTTTGGGAGAGGCTGGAATACCTATGGTTCATCATTGATAAACATGGCTTGCATCCACATCTGGCAAAGGTTGAAGTGATTGAAGACATGGCGTGACTTAATGGCAAGTGTGACGTTCAAGTTTTATGGAATAATTAGCTATTACCGTGTGTTCATAGAGAACTTAAGCAAGACAAAAGTGTACCGCTATTTTACCTCTAAAAGTATGGATTATCATTTGGGTGGATTAAAACTGTCAGCTAGCCTTCAGTAAACTCAGGCTTTTTATCCAAGCGCCACTGGTAGTTTACCCCAGTTTTGGAAAATGGTTTATTGTTTACACATACACTTCTCTCACCGCTATTGAGGTGGTGTTATCTATCTGATTCTGATGTAATCGAGCACCCAGAGGCTTACTGAAGCCGGATGTTATATATCTATGAACAAAATTATACAGTAACTGAGAAGGAATTCCTGAAAGTTATTTACACACTTAAAAAGTTCCAGGTTTACATATAAGAGTGCATTTTACCATAGTAACTATTCACAATTCCTTTGTTAGTTACAAAATCTGAAGGAGCCCTAAGGACAATTAGCTGACTGGGCCCTAAAATTTTTAGGCTTACAATTTTAAATTCAGCACTTCCCCAGCGTCAAGCATCAAAATGCTGATGGGCTATCTTGATTTCCCACAATGGCCTTAGTGGCCCATGTGGCCAATAATTTATTCATTAAAATGCTAACCCAAAATTATGGCAACGAACCAAAGGAAGTTAAGCACTCCTTAGAAAGCTTAATTGTGAGCATACTTGTCAAAAATAGTAGACTTTATAAGATCATCAACGTTCAAAAAAATTGGATACCCTAGCCAATGGAGAGGATAGATATTATTGGGGCCCACAAGGCGATGTGGCATGGCGGTATAAGAAAACGCATGAGCTATAGAAACAGCATCATTAATAGAATCTATACAATTTAATATTCATAAGACCCTCTGCTGTTGTATAGAATGTCTAGTGGATGGTCCTTAACAGAAAGCCACCTCCTACAGACAGGTTAAACCTAATTTGCTTGGCACACTGTTTCTATTGACATTGTAGGCCCTCTGGCTAACACTTCTGGTCAATTTAAATATATAGTCTTAGCCATTTATCACCTCAAAAAATGGGTTAAGGACAAAGTGGTCAGGTTCTTAGGTGCCACAATAACAAATAAATCCATATTAGAAGATACCTTTTATAGCATCAATGCTCTCAGTTTCTGTTGACAAACAATGAGACAAAATTTATGTCTCAGAATATTGCCAAACTTAATGACTTAATGGGTATACATGGGGCATTGTCTACACCCTAACACCCTGAGACCAACAGCACCATCAAATGAGTGAATGGTACTCTTATTGGGGTTTTTGCATAAGATAATTATGGCAAAGGCGTCCAGATAGAAACTTTTCTTGCCTTCCGCCATGTTTTCTTATAAAATATCTTATTGTTCAGCCACAAGGTACCCTTATTCACTTTATTTTATAAGAAGCAACCAGCGTTTCCCCTAGTTTTATATTCTTGTGTCAGTCAATAACATATAACTCCTCAAAATATTTAGAGACGTTGGCACATATGTTAATCTAACTACAAAGTGCAGCTTATTCTAATGCGCTAGCATAAAAAGAAGATCTTGTGAATGGGATATCAAAGAATGGTGGCCATTACCCCACTTTACTGTAGAGGAAGTAGTTTTGTACTATAATAAACATGGATTCAATAGAATATTAAGTTGGAGCATATATGGAAAGAGCCTTTTGGAGATCATTGAGAAGATGTCCATGGATGCCTGCACTCTGAAGGATCCTGTTAAAGGGCACCTTATTAACTTGGTGCACACTAAGTTCTTGAATAAATATAAGCGGAGTTCTGGTCCAACAGCCTCAAGATCTCAATAAGTTAGTTGACCACCTCACATCTTTGCTCTCCAATATTTGTTCAAGTGGAGGAAATGTTATAACTAGTTTTGACCAACCATCTGGCTATGTTATTTTTATATGTTTAATTCATACTTTAGCTAATAATTAAATAGAAGATCTGCTGGGCAATAGAAATTATTATTAGCCATCAGGCCCTACTTTTATATGTAGTTGCCTACTGGATTGATTTACTATTAGGCAAATTTCTAATCCCCACTAACGCATTTCTCATTCCTTAAATTATAGACCGCCAATGCCATGACATGCATTACTTTAGCGCCTCCTATTTTATTTCAGCATATATTATTATTCATTTCCCAAGCTGGCAAAAAATTATAATAAAAGGATCCTTATAATTATATTGTCCATCCACTGTAATTCAATTAGGTCTGGTATATTACACCTTTTTATGGAAATGCTCAAAGCCCTAGATTTTTGGTTCCCTGGCCCAATTAAAATCACAATTTTAGTCTACCATTTTTGGAGTGCTGTTTAGTAACCATGGAAAGCACCAATGAGAACAATGGTAGATATAGCATAATTGATGAGGATTGCCTATTGCAGAAGATCTTTTTCCAGGAGAAGCTGTGAGAGCTTATATAGAGGATTACTTGAGTGAGCTTGGAGTCACTGGCAGTATTAGATACTACAGGGTACTCTATTATCATATAATAAAAAACCTATTGCTGTAACTAAAATATCTTTTGTTAAACATTTGGTCAAGGATACTGTCTTCAAGCAAACAATTTTGTTTTGGTGTATATTGAACTGTGCGCTTGAGATCTGATGCCCCAGCGGCAATTTTAACAAATGGCATCATGCTATATCAATATGTTCTCCTTTGAAGTAAAGCATTGATCTTTTATATCCAGCAACCAGCTGATAAAACTTCAGTTAGATTAGATGCTCAGCTTCAACACAAAGGTTAAGATTTTCTAGTCTAATTTTGATACATGTTTGAGGATAAATACTCTCATTATATCAATCTAAAAAAATTCTCCGCCCAAGTTTTATATAAATCGTCATCTCAACTGAGGGTTGATAATGCTTTATTAGGATAGATGATCCACATGTAACCCAACAGCTTAATCTCAGTTGATGAGGATATTCTACCATGTTTGTATTCGTGCCTTATTTATAGATTGCCTTTATCTTGCCACCAACTTATGATAAATTCATGGGTTACCTTTAGCCTACACCAACTTTAAAGTTTATATCTTTTGGTCAATGGAAATTTGGTCTAATTAGTATACTTGCAAGGGTAGAAAAACTTGCACCTCTACCATGTAATTAATGCTTGATTCAACTATACACAACTTCCTATACAAGTTAAATTATTAATTAAGTTAGAGTGATATTATTAATAATATGATTTTTTAAGATTTTGGAATACATATATAGAGAGATGGTAAGGTCTTCATATAGTGACTTGATTATTGACATGGCTTACCAGTGCTGTATTATAAGCTATATCCAATTTAGAGGTTGTAACTCTTAAGTTAATACCCACCAAGAGGTTTTTATCCATGTAGGCATGCCTCATATTAAATACATCAGGTTGCAAGTATATCAAGTTATATTTGGATAGAATAAAGTCTTAGGCATGCATAAATTTATTTCTATATATATACTAAAATAAATTATATGCTTACACCTAGTTTTAGCTCTATATGGACAATCAGATTCTTAATAATATCATAAAGATAGTGTATCATAAGATAGACTATACCATGCGACCATTAAAGTCCAATGTAGGGAGTGGAGTAATGATATAAGAAAGGTGGTTTTTAGGACAGGTTAGTTTATTTAAAGGTCACAAAAATATCCCCTACCAAAATTTTTGATTTTAAGAATGATTAGTAACCCAAGTTTTGAAAGATTAAAAAATTTACTCTTCTGCATTTTTCAAGATTTCATGGCTATCATGTATTTTTAGCATAATTCTCAAAGATCCAATGATGAACCCTCTTAGAGCTTAAAGTTCATGACACCTTAATTCCTATTATGCCTATAAGCCCATTTATCCTAATTTACAAGACTACTTAAATTTCTAGTAGAGCTCAACTTGTAAGTGCTTAACTTAAATACTTAAACTGAGAATATAACTTCTAACCTGTCTCAGAATACCCCTATAACTTAAACCAGAATAAAAATTTAACCATACCATAAATCTGATTATAGATTAACATTATACCTGTTGCAGAAAATCAATTATAGCATCGAGAGTAGTAGAATCTCTCATATTTTTTGGAAGGATGAACCCATTTTCTGATCCAAGTGTAGTATACAAACCCAGCTTCCAAAATTCTTTCTTTACTGCGGGCATATGTTATTATTAAAGTGCATAAAGATACTTTGTTCCAACAATTATTTATCTATCAAATTTTGTGCCACATCAAATTCAAACTCATAGATGCACATCACTATACTAAAATGAGGTGCACTTTATGCATTATGGGTGTTAAACTTGTCTTTGGTTCCTTCAATGTTGCCAATTCCAGTATCAACAAATCTACAATATACCCAGCGTATCTTATCTTGATAACACCACGGAATAGATAGTTTATCTCAAGGTTTAGAATAATGCTAAAACCTTTGTAAGGTTATTGACTACTATTATTTTGTGGTTAATGGTCAACTGTATCTAACATAACTGGCGATGATTTATATTGGCCACCTTTATCTCATCACTTAACTGGTAGTTTTTTTTATTACCCATCATCACTTAAAACTAGGCTGTCATTCATGACACAGGGCATAACAGTCCACCCTGGTCCAAGAAGACGATAAGTCAATTTATAAAGCCTATAGTGCAACATATTTGTTAGTTTAAACTATTTAAAACTGCTTCACTATGACGTTAACAGACTAGATCTATGGAATATATAACTTTATCATGCATCTTAGCTCAGCTTGTTGCAGATTCAAAGTTGAGACCCTTTCCAAGGATGACATGAAGGGGGTTGTGAGGACTTGAAATCCGCTAAATTAGACATAAAGTAATTGTGAGATTCAATTTTATGTGACAAATCTTTCCTATCCAGGAATTTTAGTTTATAAAGATGCTTGGGTCTATATGACTTCTGTGTGGGTAGATACACCCTATCAAAGTTAGCTACTAATAAGCTTCATTATGATGCAAGAAGTTGATAACTAGATGTATATCTATCCTTTTTCATTCAGAGTTTAGATCCTTATAGTTTACCAAGTATTCTTGAAATCTTAAACTTGATTACCAATTTTTTAAAGTTTTTTTAGTTATAATTTTTCTAATGTTTAACACTAAGTTATATAGTATTTTTAGTTTCAACGCAGAGAAACTTAAATTGGTTTACATAGTATTGTTACATCATGACTCACAACATGGTGCACACTAGATTAACATAAGGGATGTTATTGGAAAATGTTTAGTCTAATTTTTATGATATGGTGGCGAGGATGCTTTGTGATAGTAAATGTTTTTTAGCAAAGGAAAACTTGTTCATTTTACCAATAGATTATCGGAAGACTTGTAGTATAAATTGATAATTTTTTTAATTATAGGGTGTGATCTACAGACGTGCTCTTCATTTGCCTTTTTATCTATTTTTAATTAATAGGAGTAGGCCAACCAGGGGACAGAAACTTCAGTATGAACTAGACAGTATAGGAGAGGGGGAAGGTGAAGTAAGAACGAGATTTAGGAACCTCATAGTAGACAAACTACCCCTGTTGTCAGCTGGTACTGACAGATGTATGGGGGTTGGATACCCTATTCCAAGGGGCCTTCCCCTATGATGGAATAGGTGTGAAGGAAGGGGTATGCATGTTGAAACCAGACTAGAAACCATGACTCAACGATTCTTTGTTACTTTAGCTTCATGTATACGTATACCCAGGCTTGGAAGTGTTCCAGTAGGTGTAGGTGAAATCTGCTGATTGTCCTATGGATGGTTAGCACAGTTTTCTTAAAGGCATCCAGCGCTATTGTGTGGATTGTCCATAGTGCGATGGTGACATTAAGGGAGTGGAGTGTGATGGTATTGGGGATTTGAGTTTGAATGCAAGGAGGCTTCAAGATATTGACAGCTCCAGGTCGTTGTAGGTTTTTAAGCAGATGCGCAACTTCATGTCATATGGCTTTAGATGGCGGGCATGCTTCAAGGCGTTGGTGTAGGGTGCCATCCCCTCCACACACTGTGCATGATGCATGAAGTGAGTTAGAGCAGTCCTCTGTCCTGTAGGTTTATTTGAGGCAGCGCCAGGTGTTTGCTATTACCCTTGGCTGGAGTGGTTGATGTGTGAGCCTCCATATTGCCTTCTGTTTCGTGAGGCTGTAGGTGATGTCCAAGACGTCCAGGTAGTCGATTCATGCAATGGCCGGGGTCATGTCATGTGTGTCCCTCTGGGGGTGGTTCAGTTTCCTTATCGTGAAGCTTGCTCTGGGCCTTCCCCTTCCCTGACTGGTGCCTGTATTAGTGACTGTCCATCCTATGTGCTGACTGATGCGGAGGAGGCGTTTGAAGTGAGTGGGTTCCATGTGGTCCTGCAGCATTGGGACAGTTTGCAAGGTATGTGATCAAGCTGGATGTGTTGTGGGGGTGGATAGTTTGAGTGTCTATGCGATGTTGGCCCTCACTGCTCTAGCCTGGCGTTGATCTGGAAGCTCTGAGGCTAGGACTTTCTCTATCCAGATGCCCAGTATGCAGTTGGCGTGGTCTTCAAAGTCTATTAGGCCCATGCTACCGCTGGAGCGCGGGATGAAGAGCGTTTCCACTCATACAGGTGACTGGGACCCAGGCCACAGCCATCCTTGGATTAGAGCGTGGACTGAGAATATGAACAAGGATGAGAAGGAGTTGCATGAGCAGGGAACCACAGCATTGAAAGAATAAGTGAATTGGCAACTGTTAATTGCCCCATTAGTCCCAGCGATCTTCCCTTAATAGAGGCGATGTGATTGGACATCCACTGTAGAAGGTTATTCTCAATTGTCTTATTGGCATATCCCCTGTTTCCAGCCACATCCCAAGGTCGCGAACAGGGTTGGCTGAAGGGGGTGATGTGAAGGGCAGGGTGAGTGGGTTGTTTCTTTGTGGGGGACTGTGGAGTTTGGGCGTTGTGGCCCTGTTGTTAGTGTCCTTGCTAAGAGGATTAATTCCATTTTCTTTTTGTTGAGCAATGCATCGCTCACAATTGAATACTACTCCAGGGTGTGTTCCAGCTGTTGGGCATCATTGTTGTTAGCTATACCTGCCACGCAGTCATCCACAAAGGTTAGTATTTTGACTGTTGGTTGGCCTTGTGCAATTATGCTCATGAGGCGTGAGTCAGCAACACAAAGGAGAGGATCTATGCTGAAGTTATACAGCAGTGGGCTGAGGGGGTCCCCTTGTTTGAACCCTCTGCATGTTGTGATTGTGTCGTTCAGAAAACCAGGGCCACAGACAGCCTTGGATGTGGATTCTGCAAGGGGCATCGCCAAGTCTATGAATCTGGGTGGGAGCCTGAAGGCGCTCAGACATTACTTCAGTATGGGCAGCTAACGCGGTCATATGCCTTCTCCTGGTATAGGAAGACCAGGGCTCTAGTTGCTCTGGACTAGAAGATGTTGGTGACGGAGTGTATATTGGTCCAGATAGATCGTCCTAGTATGAACCCAGACTGATTGGGAGACAGGATTTTGGAGGCTATATTGCCTAATCTGATGGCTAAAATTCTAAATTATAGTATTGTATCATTGTTGGAGACTGCAATTAAACGCCAGATGGCCAGATCCAGTTTGTCGCCTTTTTTAAACAGGGTTATGACATAGGAGTCCTGCCCACCTGGTAGGAGGTGGGTCTCCATCGAGCACTGATCATTGATGCCAAGAGGAGGGGGAGATATGTTTAAAATGGCTTTTATAGAATTTGTAGGGTATTCATCAGGACCTGGGCATTTCCTACATAGTGCACCACGGACTGTGTCCCAGAGCTCTCCTGTGTGATCAGATTTAGTAAGTTTTAGTCTGGCGGTGTGCTTTGGATTCTGGAGTTGTGTTTAAATTGCTTAATTTTTGGGGATCACATGGAAAGTCACATTGTAGTAGCGGTGTAATTTTGCCTTGACCTCCGCTGGGTCAGTTGCCATGATGCGTCACCTTTGTGGACCTGTGTGCACATGGGCTGGTTGCCACAGGAGTGAAATTATCGGAAAAAGTATGCCAAGCAGGTTTTGCCTTACTATATGAACTTACCTTTTTTAATATTAATTCTATGCTAATGTTTGAAGATGAGGGTGTTTAGGTGGGCGGATAAGATCACCCCATTTATGCACCCATTTGGTTATGTAACCAGACTTTGGGTTGTTGAGCTTGAGGTGGTCCAGTTCCGCCAAGGTGCACCTGATTGTAACCGTATCAGTAGGTTACTTATATGAAGCAAAATGGCAAGTTTTACTTATTAATCTGAGTTTGAAATTTGCCTATGTTGCAATGGGGTCCAATACAAATGGAGTTGCAAATTTGGGGTTCACAGTCTCATTTTCAACCTAGTTAAATAGTTTGGGCAAGAGCTTTTCTTTCCCATAACAATAACATCAGTTACCAAGATTTAATTTGAGCAGATAGATTTTGATAATCACACAGGTGAGATGAACGAATTTAATAAAACCCAACAAAACTGGGCGAAAGTTGTATTGGGCAATGGCCAAAACGGTGCACCCAAAGGCAAAAAACGCCCTGGAGGGGGACTGGGAGCAACGCCGTCAAGAAACCCCAATCTTAAACTCTGCCTGGGTTTGTTGAATTTACAACAAAACAAAACCAATACATGGAGATACAGTGCGCGCAGCC
>JAKSZP010012885.1:0-12694 GCA_022478985.1 Massospora cicadina
TGTTACCAATACGACGTTCAAGGACCTGCCGCCGTTTGATTAGGATCAACATTTTTTTTGACATGTTCTTTCTAATTTTAATTACACACAGACCAGGCAGCATTCCCCCGGGTGGGCATGCCCTTTTTTTAACCTGTTCCAGTTGTTTCTCTCTTTATAGAATTTGTGCACTTTTTTATGCCGGGGTTCCCCATGGTTAGCGGATCATGATGTTCCCTCATGACGCAGGAGTGTACGTTTTCCAGTACCCATACACTATTGTAGAATTAAATCCCCCTACCCTTTTAAAAGGGGTACATCCAGATAAATTTTTCCCGCCTTTTCTTATCTTAAAGTCATGCCCTTTCCCAGGCTTTGTAGCTGAGTGTTTAGTATGGGGTCTTGGAGGGAACCATCACTATTATCTTTTGGGGGTTAAATTGGGGGTATAAAGTTGATTGGGGGTTTTGGGGTTGGTGGTTTTGTTGGGGGATTGTTGGGCGGATCTTTGGATGGAAAAACTGTGATGGCAGCTATGGCTTACGCCTCTTTCCATGGTTCAGTCAAGACTTGTTCTAGGAGATCATTGTTATTAATTTGGCATCCCCTGAAGTTTTTGGGTTTTGGGAACAAGTTTCTACTCAAGATGTCTGGAAGTATATGAGTTGGTCCCCCAAAAAACTTATTTGAAATAAAAAGTGAGGAGGCCGTGGTGAATCCTGGTTTGATGGTGAAAGTTTCTGTGGATTATTGTATTATATCAGTGACTTGTGGTCCATGTGCACTGTCACCATATGCTTTTCTCCCTGCACAGTATCTCCAGTGCATCAATGGCCGGTGATGGTGGCAAGTTCCTTGTCTATATTGCCATGCGCATCTGGCTCCAGTGAATATCCTGGAATGGATATGGGTGCTTGCGCCGTTGTGCCCCTGAAGCAGGACTGCCCAGCCGTTCCAGAGGCATCATATGCTACTATGACTTGCTTGTCTTCATCAGAGTATCACAAGACCGGCGCAGAGGTAAAATACTTCATTGATAGCGTCAAAAGCCTATTGGAATTCCTTTCTCTAAATGAAAATGGAATTATTGCCTATCAGGGGATGGAGAGGGTGGCCAGTTCCGAAATTTCCAGGCTAAAATTCTTCAAGAATATGGCTGATCCTAGGAAGCTGCAAAGCTTTTTCTGTGTAGTTGGAGTTTCTAACGCCTTTATTGTTTCTAATTTAGAAGGGGCGATGGCGTGTTCATTTTTAAGTACAAGATTCCCCAAAATTGGAGTTCATCCTTAAAAATTTGCACTTGGATGACTTTGTGAATAGGCCCACTTTCTGTAAGGTGTTAGCCACTGCTACTAAGTCCTTTTCATGATGTACCTGCATGGGGTGCACAAAAAATATCGTTGATGTACACAACTGCGCTGGTGAAATGGAGGTCTTCTAATGTGTGGTTGATGACCCTCTGGAACATGTTAGGAGCGTTTTTATGGATGAATGGCATGACCCTTAACTGGTATATGATGTGTCATGTTAAGATGACTGTTAACCATTCTTGCCCTTCTTTCACTCAGACCTGGTGATGCATGATTTACCAGATTCAATTTTAAGAGTAATTTTATTTTCAATAACATTTGAGATTTAGCCTCAAGTGGAAGTGGGTAAGAGACATGAAATGGTAAATTTGTTTAGGTGGCCATAGTATATTTAGGGCTGGTAGGGCACACAATGTTTTTTAAGCAAACACCACTGGAGAAGATACTAGTGAGTTCTTCTTGATTACCCACCCCTTGGCGATCATCTTGTCATTCCATGTTTTCAGGTCTTGGTCCTTGGCCACTTTATAAGTGTAGAGTGGACAGTTGATCTTGTTGAGGCCTACCGTCAAGTTGTTGTAAATATTAAACTTGGATTGGGGTGAAAGACAGTTAGCCTTTTATACATAAAAGATCTTTTTGTATGGTTCAAGTATTGTGTGCCTTATAGGTAGATTGGCTTTTGCATCTGAGATGGAGTAATCCACGATCGCTGCTAAGGCATTCCCTTAGCCAGAGTTTTAAGCAGGGAAATTTTCCAAAATGATAGTAGGACGTGAAGGTGAGGATATTCCGCTCCAGGTTGATATTGACCAACTGCTGGCACCACACCAACCCACTTTAAGGATCATGGGGTATAGTAGGCCTTGAATTTCCAAAAGTTGGCATGGAAACAGTGTCTGTGGGCTGCAAAGTGCAACGTCTTAAATAAGTGTAGGGTGACCATTGGTACTCGTGAGGCATCTCTTACCAAAGTCCCTGTGGTAATCGCCAGATCAAAAACTAGGCAACCTTGAGATTGATAAACTTCCTAGAAGCAATTGTGTCTGCCAAGGCGTTCACTGCCATGCATCTTGAACTGATTGTAATATCCACAGAAAACAAGAAGAAGAATTTTATATTTTATCAGAACTATTCATAATACTTACTCCGTGTTGAATTTTGGTTTCTGCTTCAGAGGGCTGGTTCTTCTTCAGGTGTGGAATGCAGTTTCGTGCATCTACATGATGATAATAGACAGGATGGTGATTAAAAATTTAAAATATAGCTTCTTGGTAGTACTCAAATCGTATACCCTGTCATTTACTTGGACGATGGCACGCCGCCATGATCCTACTGATCCCAAGTAAATATCAAGTAATACAAAATGAAGTACTAAACGCAAAAAGTTTATAAGAATAATTATAAACTCGTCCAGTAGTTGAATGTGTTTTATTAGCATCAACTTGAGGTTATTTATAGGGTTCAATGTTCACCACATCTTACCCATGACGTCCCATTTTTCAATGGCGCTTGGCCACATAAAATGTTTGTAAGAACATCTACATATACTTTGACTCAGGGCATCCTGCTCAGCCTCAGGGTCAGTATAAACACTGTCATCATTCTTGAGATGGCGTTTCAGATGCGACTTCAAAATAGCTGGACTGATTCACTTTCATGTAATTGGCAGCACATACAAGGCGATTCATATCAATAATTAGTAATTAATATGATCAAAAACTTAATTGACATTAAAAACTAATTTCAACATAGACCAACAAAGCCCATGTGCCCAAGTCATTAAGTCAAAACTTAATTTAAGTCTGACCTAACCAACAAAGCCCTTGAGCCCATGTCATCATAGTCAAATATTATTAAGTAAAATCGCTAGGACGCGGATCCTAAGCTTTGCATAAGCTTAGAATATACCTGATACATAATCGCTGATATCTGATTTGATCAAATATATAACGATTAGGTCCAATCAATTAGTCAACACTTCCCCCGCCTTGACTGGATATAAGCAGCAGGTACCCTTCTTCCTTGGTCACAATGGCTAACTTTTCATGTTCCTAAGAGTATTAATGTTATCTCGATAGCCTGCCTTTCAAAAGCTGACAGGGCCAGCGTGCTTGGTGCTGAGCTTTCTTGGTTTTGGCACATCTTCTCCAGGATCTAGATAGTTGGGACTTGTATGAAATCCACATCTCTCAATTCTGTTACAGACTTCTCCAGTTTGATTGCACTTTCCTCCCCCTACCAAAGAAGGGGTACCTAGTTCTAATGCCAGCGAGGCGTCAAGTCTATGAAATAAACTCTATGGCTTGCAATTATTAAATTTTATTATTATTATTTTTTTCTTTTTTCTATTATTATTCTTTATGATACGGATGAAGGAACTTAGCATGTACTCAATTCACAACCCATCCACCTTGATCCTTAATGGTATATACATCTTCAGACAATTTCTCCAATATGATAAATGGACCCTTCCAAAGTGAGGCTAGCTTGTGCGCGCGGCCTGCACTATGAGTGTTACAATATACTACTAAATCTCCTTCCTTGAACTTAGTCACCATAGCTCGTTTAGCATCATCATAGCTCTTCTGAATAGTTTTTTGACTAATCACGTTTTGATAAGCTTCATATTGCAACATGATTAAGGTCTTCACTAGTTGCTCAACATAGTTATTTGGGTTAATTGCGTCGGTTGAACTGAGTACTGAATATAATAATGGAGGCAGAGCGGGCTGTCTACCATACAAAAGTTGAAATGGAGAGTGGCCTGTGCTGCTGTGGTGTCCAATATTAAACACAAACTTGGTCGCACTAATTGAAGTTGCCCAATGCAAAGGCGCCAAGGCTGCGTTTTTGCATAAAATGCTGACTAAAGTGCCATTCACTCTCTCTACCATACCATTAGTCTCAGTATGGTATGGTGTTGACAACACTCCTTTGATAGACATCAACTCATTTAACCGTTGTACCATTTAGGCAGTAAAATTCGTGCCATTGTCCATCAAGATCTTCTGAGGACGTCCATGCTTATAGATAATATTATCCATAATAAACTTGGCAGTAGTTAGGGCCCCTGATGTCTCAAATTGCTTTTGCTTCCACCCATTTCATTAGATGGTCGATAGCAACAATTATGTATTGTTGCCTAGGCTACTCACAGGCAAAGGGCCAATTACATCAATTGAAATAGTGTGCCAGGACCAGTCAGGTTTGATCAAACAATATTTCACATCCAACTTCATAGGTTTTGTGATTTGGCATGAATGACATTTATTGAGCACATCTTGGATATCAAATCACATGGAATCCCAATAGTAACATGCTCAAATTAATTCTAGCATCTTGGTCATTCCCCATGTCTGACGGCCTTGTGTGCTTGTGTAATAATCTCCATTTGGTTAGAAGGTTTTGGGAAGATTTGACGTTGTTAATCAGGCTTAAGTTTGTATAGAACTCTATTTCAATATTCAGTGTTAATTAATGCTTTTTCAATCGCTTTTTGAACTTCAGGTGGCTCATCTCTATACTTTTGGTTAATCATTTTTTCATGAAGCTCACCAGCCAAACTGCTCAGGACAGCTACAATAGGAAGTTGCAATAGTCCATCTGCATTTTGATGAGCCGCTCCAGGTCTATGAATAATTTCATAATCGTACACTTGTAATTTCAGAGCCCAGCGGGCTAACCGTCCTTCAGGTTCCTTGAGATTGTGGAGCCATCATAATGAGCTGTGATCCATTACTACTTGAAACTTGGTGCCATGAATGTAGACCCAAGGTTGTTTACAAGCATAGATGACATCCAGACATTCTCTTTCAGTCATTGTATAATTACGCTCATGCTTATTCAGCGTCCTGCTGCAATAAGTGACCGGATGCTCCTCAGCATCATGCTCAATCTGCAATAGCACACCACCAATCGCAGTCAATGAGGCGCCAGTTTGTATGATAAAAGGCTTGCTGAAATCGGGATATCAGAGGATAGGCGCCGAGCTCATTTTGTTTTTCAAAGCCTCAAAGGCTTGTTGGCATTCCTCTGCCCAGAAAAAATGAACTCCTCCTTGTAGTAAGTGGAATAGAGGCTCGGCAATCTTCGCAAACCCTTCCACAAATCTTCAATAGTATCCTACCATGCCTAAGAACACTTGAAATCTCTCATACTTGTCAGAGGTTGCATATTGTTAATCGCCTCCACCTTTTGAGGCTGAGGCCGCAATCCCTTGGAATCAATGATAAACCTGAGGTATTCCAATTGTTTTTTAAAGAATTGGCATTTTCTAGGTTTTATTTTCAGATTGGCCTTCAACAGCCATTCAAAGACTTGTTCAAGGTGCTCCAGATGTTCGGAAAACATTTGCAAAAAGACATTGATGTCATCCAGGTACACCAGAACGCAGGACAATTTAAAGTCCCCCAAAATCTTTTCCAGCGCGCTGAAAGGTTGCCAGTGCATTATACAACCCCTGTGGAATGCGTGTCAGTTGAAAAAGCCCTTGAGCAGCAATCATCGCGCACTTTTCCTGCTCCTCTGGTGGCAGCTCAATTTGTCAATATCCTGAGATGAGGTCCATTGCGGTAAAGTACTTCGCCCCTCTAAGATGGTCCAGAGCATCATAAATTCTGGGCAACAGATATGAATCCTTTTTTGTAATGGCATTGAGGCGTCAATAATCAATCACAACTCAATTGCTGCCATCTTTTTTCTTTACAATTAAAATGGGGCTGGCCCATGGGCTTTGGATGGCACTATCATTCCACTTTTCAGCAATTTGTCTAGCTCTTCACTGACTATTTCATCACTAGCCCTAGGGCGCCGAATTGGCCTCATTCTAATAGGCATATGGTCCCCGGTACTAACAAATTGCTGAACTCCTTTTGCACAACCTAAATCTTGGTCATCTTTGGCAAAAATTTCGGAGTATCATTCAAACAACTCTAGTGCTTCATCCTTCTGTTGTTCTGATAATCCAGTAAATGATTCTCAAGATATTACAGTATGTGCCCCAAGGGTTTTGGTTGGTAAGCCAAACTTGAATAAGTCACCAAATTTGACAGCTGATATTAATTTGTCCCTCAGAAATAGATGCACAAAAGCGACTACTTAATATTTCTTGACCTTAATATTTTGGCTGGTCAAATTTGCTAGTAAGACATCAATCTCTCCGTGCCCTGGTATAAGTATTCCAAGCGCCACACTAGGTTCCATTTGAGAATGATACCATGGGGATACAACCTCCCCGTACATTCCTTCTAGAATATCCAGTGTTGTCCCAGTCCTCATAACCAGTTGATGGCCTGGAGCTATTATCGCATCCTTATTCACACATAGAGATATTCCTTGATTTTTGTTTATGGCGGTTGGAATGGGGCGCCTTTGATTCCCCCGCTGAATATACCATACTGGTATTATCCCATCGGCATAAGATATTGATAAAATTTTTACAACGGCTTGTGGGCTTCATATTGTTGCAAAAGTAATAAATTGGAAGTGATTGGCCCAATATCATCAAGATGTTTTCTTTAAAATTGCATGAGATCCCATAGGTCCTTAAAATTAGTTCCAATTAAAATGTCATAATTGGTGTTTGGAAGCACTATAGCGGGTGCGGCTACTACCAAAGCTCCAAATCGCAGTGGCAAAGCGCTGTAAGCTCCTTCACTCTTAGTGCTGTTAAGGCCTGCGGTCCCATATTCTTGATGATGGTCAATGTCTGGAGCTATTTTTGATTTCTTAACCAGCTTCGTGGAAACAATGTTTACAGGTGCTCCACTATCAACAATAGCTACAACTTTAACCTTGTTGACCAGAATATCCACATAAATGCACTCAGAGTAGTAAGAATCAATAAATTTTACTAAGTGAATATGGGAAGAAACTAGGGAGTTAAGAGTGTGCTTCAGAGTATTACCAATATTGGGACATTCATTGATGAATGTGTCAATTGGCATTGCTATATTGACCCCTTTCAGGCTTGGGGTATCTGCTGCATTGCTCGGCCCATTGGCTTGAATATTTTCAAGTATTTGTGCACATAGGGTTTAGCGACTACTTCAGAGGCTTCAGGTGTGACAACCTTACTCTGGGAGAGAGTTACTCATGTACGTTCAAGGAATCTTCATTTAATACTAAAATAGAATCAATTTCATTTTTAAATGAGGCCCCGTGGCCATCATTTTCTTGTAATCAGGTGGTACTAGTGTCTTAGGCACAATAGAGCGTCACACATCTATTGTGCTTGTTCTTTTCCCTCCTCCTGCACGGTATTGGGAAGGACTATGTTGACATTTTGCTGACGGCATGAGGAAGCATAATGACCTTTACAATTGCTTTTAAAGCAAGTAATTTAACTCACTGGCCGTAAGCTCTTTCATTTGAGTTTTGCTCATTTCATACAGGCGGATTACTGTCAACCTTCTTGTTGGTTCCAAAGGGCTTTCCAGTAAAGGCAGCGGGTCCCAATCTGCAACCAGTATTAAGAGGGCCATAATTTTTTGAGCATCTGCACAAATAGTCAACCAATTTGGATGTTGCAAGATTTTGCATGAAAGCAGACAATAGAGTGTTTGATAGATTAAAGTAAGGTTCTACTGCATGCTCTAGTGCAATCTTAGCGTCAAAATCGACCATAGCCCATGCGCCTAAGAGAACTTGAGCTTCGTGATAGAATTGATCTGCAAATTTGTCAATTGCTTCATCTTTCTTAAAGCAAAAGTTGATAAACTTAGATTTTTTGGTCGACATCCGTTCTGGACCTCCAAATTCATGAAGCACAGCCTCCTTGACTTCGGCATATGCTGGATTTTGTTAATGAGAAGAATAATCAACTCAATGCTCCACTCATCCAAGCAGTTAATCATAGTGGCTGCTTTGTTATGGTCGCTGGCCCCATGCATGGCCATTTCAAAGCATTTGAAAATGTGGTAATACTTCCATTCTTGTCAAAAGGCCGTCAGGTTTGCTGGTTTATAATTATCACTTCCCCATTCCTGGTTATCACAATTACTTCTTTGTTGACTAGAACCAGGAGTACTAGGGCGTTGGGCATTGTATCCCAGTTTGAGGTGTTAGGGTTGGCCAAAGCAATCATATTGCTAGGCAGTTGTCAACGTGGCCCATCGTCCATTTTGGTAGCTATTTTTGAAGCTTTGTCCTCATAATATTCGGAAGAATTTCCAGTCAAGTGGATTGTAGCACACTGACAACGCCCGTCATACAGAGTTCAAATTTGCTCGTTGATTTCATTTTCCCAATTGACATGATTTCAGTTTTTTAACTTTAATTTCGCAATTTCCTCATTCAGGCTAGTAGCTTGTAGTTGAAAGGTGGAAATCACTTGGTCCTTTTCTTTTATTGCCTTCTTGCACTGGTTCAATTCTCCATGGAGATTATTGTTTGACTCATTAATAACATTAACATCATCATTGAGATTATTGATCTGTAGATTAAGACGATCAATAGAGTCTTGATTTTTCTCAGTTTTTTCCCATTAGTCCTCAAATTTTATTTTCCAGTAATTGATTTTTCAGTGTACTCATCCTTCATCTGCGAAATTTGGGCGCTCAAACATCAATACTGGTCCCAAAACTCATCGTTATGGTTTAACTGTGTCTCTTGGGCTTCGTGATTAAGCCTCATGAACTCTGAAGCATTGATAGAAGTCTGAGTGATATTGCTGACCCAAGATTCGGTGACTCTTCTTTTCTCTAAGAAATTTCCAAAGATAGGATGCAAACTGTCATTTAGCTCTTGTGCTTATTCGTTATCCAGTCATTAGCCCAAGTGGCTAAGTTGTAATTTTCCTCCAAACTAGAACGGACCTCAGCAAAGTTGGCTTCCAATTGCTCATTTAAAATTTGGCCCACCTGGCTGAAGTTGCAAGAGAAGTTCACCAACTCATTAATGGCTGCATGATGGCGGGCAATTGACATCTGAGAATTTCTAGAGGTGGGATGTACAAATTCAATTAAGTATTGGACGATATTCTCTATCCCGAAATTAAATTGTTTTGGATCTGAGCCACACTTTATTGATGATGAGCAATGTATCTAATCCACAACACATCTTGCTGTCATTGGTGGTAAAAAGAGTTGCTACTATTGTCCGCGGGCCCTTGTCCTAATTGATACCCTCTTAACAACTGCTGCTCAAGACGTTCCAGCTCTTCAGGTGAAATGGGATTATCAGAATAGGTAATAAAGGGTACATTCTCCCAATTAATTTGGGACACAGTCATTTCAGTATTCCCATTGGGCCCGGTCATGGTTCTGAATAATTGATTGGGATTGCTCCCCTGTTCAGCGCATCACCATCTGCGGTCCCAGCCATGAGCGCCACCTGTTGCATTTTGGTTTCTGCTTCAGAGGGCTGGTTCTTCTTCAGGTGTGGAATGCAGTTTTGTGCGTCTATTGTATGATGACAATAGACAGGAAGGTGATTAAAATTTAAAATGTAGATTCTTGGTAGTACTCAAATTGTATACCCTGTCATTTACTTGGATAATGGCACGCCGCCATGATCCTACTGATCCCAAGTAAATATCAACTAATACAAAATGAAGTACTAAACGCAAAAAGCTTATAAGTTAAATTATAAACATAGTAGTTGAATGTGTGTTACTAGCATCAACTTGAGGGTTATTTATAGGGTTCAATGTTCTACATCTTACCATGACGTCCCATTTTCAATGGCGCTTGGCCACATAAAATGTTTGTAAGAACATCTACATATACTTTGACTCAGGGCATCCTGCTCAGCCTCAGGGTCAGTATAAACACTGTCATCATTCTTGAGATGGCGTTTCAGATGCGACTTCAAAATAGCTGGACCGATTCACTTTCACATGTAATTGACAGCACATACCAAGGTGATTTGTATCACTAATTAGTAATTAATTCGATCAAAAACTTGACTAACTTAGACCAACAAAGCCCACATGCCCGAGTCATTAAGTCAAAACTTAATTTAAGTCTGACCTAACCAACAAAGCCTTTGAGCCCAATTCATCATAGTCAAATATTATTAAGTGAAATCGCTAGGAGCAGATCTAAGTTTGGATATACTTAGGATATACCTGATCCATAATTGCTGATATCTGATATGATTGAATATCCAGCGATAAGGTCCAGTCAATTACTCAACACTCCGCCTTAGATATCTGCATTTAAGTCTAACTTGGCATAGTCCCATGGTTTTTAAGGAGTTGGGAGGGCATTGCTCCTATTTGGGCATAGAATAATGGGGCCAATGTGAGATCTGATGGATCCATAAATGGGCATATGTGGCTGGTCTTCATTCATTGGATTTTGCAGCAATCTCCTTGACTCTCTCCCTCATTTTTTGCTTGTAGGGGGAAACCGTTGGGGCCTCTGGGTCCCGCAAAGAAATGAACAAGGTGCCTGAGGGTCTATTTGCTACCTGCCCACGAGGTCCATAAGTCAAGGTCCTTGGAGGTTAGGCTGTACTACCAGCATCTAGGGGTGTACTGCTGTGGCAAGGGCTGGTTGTGGTTTGTGGATGTCAAGAGCTCTCTTGAGGTCCAGTGTGGGGTAGAGTATGGCGTATGCTCACAGGTGCATTTTAGCCCTTATTTCAATAAAATTCAGGAGAAGTATTATTCTCTACTGATGAAATAAAATTTAAAGGGATTTTAAACCACTTATTAGAATAATAAAGCACTAAAAATACTTAAGCTGGATTTTTTATGATTTTTATTAAGTTGCAACGAGGGGATCAAAAGCAAACCCTCTTAATATCTCAAGGCTTAGTATTTAAATTGTATCCAAGTTTGAAGTGAGTCAGATGAAAAATTTGGTATAGGCTGAGTGCATCTGAATTTGGTAATAAGGGCTTTTGACCTATAGAGGCTTTTGATACTCACCTCACTTGGACAGAACGGCTGATGGAGGGTCAGTAGTAGGTAGGATATATCTGTGAGGCAGTGATTCAATATATTTGACCCAATGATTGGGCAGGAAAATATTTGCCTTTGGTAAAACCGCCTCCAAGGCTATAAAAGGGGGTTGTCAGGGAGTAGGTGTTTAGATTAATATAGAGGTGGGCTGGTGAGAAACCTCAGATGGACTCCTTTGATTTCGCCACATAGTCAGTGCAATCCGACTACCCCAACTCTTTCTATTTTGCCAAGAAGTGTTTATAAATGTATTGTTCTGATTTAAGGGGTTCCACTGAGAATCAGCAAGGATCTTTTGCCCATATTATCATATTGTTATCTAAAACACACTTATCACAATATTGGACTTGTAATTATCTGACATTACCCCCTTCAAGAGTGTTAGGGGAGAATAAGGGCGCAAGAACCAGCCATGGACTTGGTTGACTGTAACTCCAGTAGCAAGGGACTTAATGGAGTATTCGTCCCCTCGCTTATAAGTGACTACAAAGGGGCCTTTCCAAATAGACACAAGCTTCTCACTTCTGGGAGTGATAAAATTGTGGTAATACAACACCAGGTCTGACACTTGAATGGAAGGGAGGGGCTTATTATGCTCATTTGAGGCTACCCTTATTTTGGTGACTGTTTTAGCTAGGTTAATCATGGCATTAAAATGTTGCTGGATGATGCGTTGTGACAATCTTTTCAGGGTTTTTTCAGGAACATCTGTCCTACCAGAGAAGATGGCATTGGCTAGAAGGGTGTTACTCCTGGTTCCTGACCATATAATATGTGGAAAGGAGACATTTTAAGGATTTGATGGTAGCTGATAAGGTAGGCCATGAGGGCACTAGGTAAGAATTGATTCCAGTGTAGGGGATCTGAGCTTGCCATCTTCTGTAACATGAAACCAGGGTTCCATTTGCTCTTTCCACAGTATCATTCATGGAAGGGTTGTAGGGGGCCAATAAAAGTTGCTGCGTCCACATGTAAGTAGCTAAAAGATTTACCACCCACAAGGTTAAATGCTTCCCATTGTCAAAAAGCAGGACCTTGGGGCAACCATGCCAGATGAAATTATGTTGATGGAGGAAGATGGCAGTAGTTTCAACGGTCTGAGCAGGAAGAGCGACCGCTTCAACCCATTTGGTGAAGTGATCAATACATACCAGGATATAGCAATTTCCGCTGGTAGTCTGAGGTAGCGGAACTACCACATCCAAGATTACTGCAAGAAACTGTCTGGTACATGGCGGGTTGGTATTATTACATAGGTTTGTAGCTGGATTGCTTCTTACAGATTAGACAGGAATCCAGAACTTTGATGATAGACCTTATGATTCCCTCCCAGTAGTACCTATCCTTCACCCACTCATAAGTTTTCCATACTCCGCTTCCAAAATGGGATGGGGCTAAGATCTCAGGCACTGCTTTGTTTTCGGAGATAGAACAACCAATTTTCCTACTTTCTTATACCTTCCCTTTCCACAATGGTATTGTGGGGGTGTCGGTA
>JAKSZP010012886.1:0-12657 GCA_022478985.1 Massospora cicadina
GCCTGACCAAGCAATCCTTGCAGCAAAGCATACAGGGATTTGAAGAAGCTTGGGGAGAAGGGGATGGCGTGGGCTCTGAACCAGACTTTGGATAGGAGCATAGAGTTGGCAAGAACAACCCTGCCAGTGAGGGTAGTAGGGTGGGCTCTGAGAGAGGCGATTCGCTTTGTCACGTTGTCCAGTATATGGCACTCCATTACTGCTGTCGCATATCCGCCTGCCTCCATCCACACGCCCAGATGGCGCACCAGTCATATGGTAGGACGTGGCACGAAGGGGAGCACCAGTGGAGCGGTGTGTTGAGTTAGTAAGGCGTGGACGTGGGCGAGCAGATGGGCCAGGTTGGGAACTAATTGCTGGGGCCCAGCAGTTCTGAAACTGAACAAGGAGGATGATTTCAGTTTTGGAGGCGTTCAGTGCCGTGTTGCTTACCCGGGAATATTCCTGGATGAGGGCTTCAAGCGCGCGTGCATCTTTGTTATTAGACACCCCCACCACGCAATCATCTGTAAATGCCATCATCTCGACTGGGGTTTGGCCTGGCACATGGACCCCTGTGGTTGGGCATTCACATTTCACAGTAGTGGGTCAAGGCTGAAGTTGTATAAAAGGTGGGCTGAGGGGTCCCCTTGTCGCAAGCCCCTTTGAGGGCGGACTACTTCCATTAGGAAGCCTGGGCCACGCACTGCCATTGTTGCAGATTCCGTGAGCAGCATTACCCAGTTTATGAAGCGGGGGGGTAGGCGAAATTGATGGAGGCAGGCCCTAAGGTATTCCCAGTTTACTCTATCATAGGCCTTTTGTTGGTCCAAGAATACAAGTGCCCCAGAGGCTGTGGACTGACATACATTAGCCACAGAGTGCACGTTATCCCAAATCGACCTTCTGGGGATGAAACTGAATTGTTCTGGGGAGATGGTGGCAGATGCTAGTCCCTAAACGGTTAGCCATGATCTTTGTTAAAATTTTGGTGTTTGTGTTTGTTAGAGAAATGGGGCGCCAGTTGGCTAAGTCAAGCTTATCCCCTTTCTTGAAGAGTGTGACAGTAAAGGCCTCATGTCATCCTGGTGGGAGGCGCATTTCCAACAGGCTTTGGTTAAGTGAGGCTAGCAGCAATGGGGATATATATTTGAAATATTTTTTGTAGAACTCATATGGAATGCCATCTGGGCCTGGGCATTTTTGGTTTGGTGCACCGCGAATGGCTGTCCATAATTCGTTTGGAGTGATTAAATTCATTATTTCCGGGTATCAGAAAATGGTGCGGATATGAGCTCAGTCAAGAAATTCTGCCATTTTGGTCAGCTGAATTGGTTCGGCTTGGTATAACTCAGAGTAATACTTTTGCATTTCAATTGTCACTTCAGCCAGTGTGTCCACAATGGAATTATCCGATCTTCGCACCTGTGTGCAGGCCATGCTCTGGCATGGTGCAAAAATTTTTTTAAAGAAGTATGCGGTGCACTTGTCACCTTTAGTGATGCATGTGGCCCTGTATTGGACACAAACCTGATGTTTGTGTTGCCTTTCAAGTGCATTGAGGTGGGCAGCTGCCTCCGCCCACTTCCGGCCCCATGCAGAGCTGTATCCTGTGGCTGGAATGTTGGACTCCAAGTGGGCCAATTCCACCAGAGCATGCGAGATAACCACTGATGTGGCTTGTGAGCGTCTGGAGGAGAGATGGCGATAGTGGCGGATGGTGTCCTCTTTGAAAGTTGCCCATGTGGAAATGGGGTCCACACAAAATGGTGCAACAAACAATTTTGCCAAAGTTGCCTCTTCCACCCATGTGGAAAATCCTGACGACGCGAGCTCGGGGGGGCAGCTTTTGCACCAATGTGGGGCCTTTGCAACTGTGACGGGTAAGTGGTAGGTTATCGAGACCAGTTGGTGGTTGGAGAATTCTATCTTCATTGTTTTGAAGTGGGAGATGTGGGGTTGGAATTTCGCCGGCATTAGATAAGGTCAATGTGGGTCATGGACCTTAATTGGCCGTTGTGGATGTGGGGACGCATCATGTTTTTGAGCAGTGGGGCATGTCGTGGCAGCGCATCCATTAACCCAAGGGTGGCTTTTAAAATGCATAGTTCTACATGACCCTGTGGGGCGTGGGGTGAGGGAGGCCACTGGTCTGTTAGTGAGGTTAGCCAACAGTTCATGTCGCCAACTAGGAAAGAATCAGGGGGTAGTGGGAGGGATTTTACTGATGAGAAAAATTCCCAACTCTTGTGTGCACTGTTTGGGGCATAGATGTTGATGATTGCGTGTGCAACGTCAGCCCATGAGAAGGTGACAATGAGCACTCGGCCATTTAGGAATGTTTCTGAGGATGTGAATTTGAAAAAATTGTTTTTCCAAATTAGCACCCCACAGTGCTTCGGCCAAAAGGATAGGGATGGGAGGAGCATTGTTTTCCAAGCTTCCTCGGAACCTTGTGGACAGTGGGACTCCTGGATGGCCAGGATATCCACGGGTAAATTGTGTTGTAAAAAACTCAGTTTCCTAGCCCAGGATGGGGAGGCCCTGAGTCTGGCGATATTCAGTGTCCCTAGAGTGAAGGTTTCCCCCATCGTACCTTAGGTGTGAGGGGGTGAGCCCCTGGGCCCACCAGCCTCTTCAAGGTCCCCATGGGCTTTCACAGCAGCACGGGTGTTAGCAGCAACGCTATTGGGGTTTTTGTTAATTTTTGTGGAAAGAGTTGCGTTGGCTTTGGCCTTCGCTTTTTGTTTTCCTGATGTCAGACAAATTTTTTGTGGTGCGGATAAGTTCAGTGCACCATTGAGCGGGTCAAAAAAAAATTTCAGTTGGGATAGGTCCCAAGTCGGTTTTGACTGGAGCTTGGGTGCAGCGATTGGGTGAGATCAAATCTCCCATCAGATCCTCGGATTGAGTGGCCCGCTTGGCATGGGCTTCCCAATCTGATTGGGTGATAGATTTCTGAGTCACTTCCACTGCAAAGGTCTCCATGTCCTCCTGGCATTGTGAGTGTGGGATGGTGGTGGTGGCCTTGGCCGCTTCCTTGGCCGTGGCCCTATGGGCCTGCTTAGGCTTCTTCTGCTCCTGTGGGGAGATGGGCTTTACCAATAGGCAGCAGCCTTGTGCTCCCCACGGGAAAGCCCCTGAGGTGCTAGCGGTTGGTTCATAGTGCGCCTCTCCGCTGGCCATGGCCACTGAGGGGTGCTCTTGGAATGTGATGCCCTCCTTGATGGGGCATGCGTGCGCCTTATGGCCAAATGCATCACAGTGGGTGCAAATGGGGGGCGCGCTGTCCACGGTTACCTGGAATGGGTGGGTGGTATGCACTGCAATATCAATAAAGGTGGAGTGCAGGATCTGGGTTAGGTCCTTTGCGATCTCCTCAGTTGGGGTCAGAACTGCGATGGCTTTGCCGGTGCACAGGTGTGGCATCAGCATGAAACGTTGCATTTTGAAAGATTGTATTTAGCCATATTTGGCGATACCATCTTTCAGGTGTTGCTCCAAAAAGTCACGTTTTACCGTAGTAGGCAAAAATCTAAACGTGAGGAAAATTTGGTTTGATTTTGTCCATCTGGTGCATTTGGTTTCAATGACCCGTTGCCCTTCAGGGAGGTTGACCACTATGCGCACCGCTGCAGCCTCGTCTGCTGCTATTTTGCTTTCAAAACCTAGGTCCAGCCAACCGCGTGACATGGAGTGAGGTGCAACGTACACCGCGGTTGGGAAAATTTTGTGTACATCTTCACAAAATTTTTCCCATAAGGCCGTTTTTTGGATGTCCAGATACACATGGACTCCGAATTCCACTGACAAAAGTGGCTGGGAGTGTGGCATGTTGATGTACTGGTTGCATCATGCTTGCCACGCGAGTATCTCCAGGGAAATTGTGACCGCCAGTTTTTTGAGATTTTTGTCTATTCTGCTGGATTCTCTGGGGCATTTTCAAATGTTGGAGGCCGTGGGCCTTCCGCCTGCTCCTCTTGCCTTGCTTGCCCAACTGCTCTCTGACATGGGCGCAGACTAATCTCCTCTGTGAGATTATCAAACTAGATTTAGTCTTGAATTGAATAGGTTGCAAAAGTGTTTGCAACGAGAAAGAAAAGTTATTATTGAGTCAAATGATTCTCTCCACTATCTTGGATCAATCATTTCCTGTTTTGACTTCTCTCTTCATTGGTATGGCAATCCAATCCTCTTGATTGATTGCTTCCTATTTCATTTAATGCCTCATCTAAACACTCTTTCCTCAAAACTATTAAAGCGGACCCAATTTCAACCTGAGTTGGCCCTGCTGATACTCTTCATTTCAGGTAGATGTCAGGTGGAACAGGTTTTCTTGCAGCACTAGATAGTTCCATATTTAGACTGCAAGTCCTTTTCCCTGGTAATGAGTATCTTCCATTTGCTTCACTCGGAGCTCCACTTCTGATCTGGGTGGATGCCAATGATTGTGATCCACTTCACATTCAGAATTAGAAACATAAACATAGGACATCATGTTTTAGGTTCTTCTACTCAACTACACTCTTGTAGTGAGCACCACTTTGTAAGAATCTATTGGGATTTATTATTATCAGTCAATAACCCCCATAAACTTATTACTTGTATAAGTTTGGTTCTTGTGCAATTTATTTGCATTGTATTGCTGTTGATAGAATCAGATGATAATAGTATAATGACTATTATCCATAGTTGAATGGAATTTTTAGATCTCAGCCCAATGCTTGGCCAGTATTCCTGCTCAAAATACTTGAGATGTCTCAAAGTAAGGATTCGTTTCCTTGTACTGTACAACCCTATCTTCTCTGAGATTCCCTGGTGACAGTTTCTCCAGTTTAACACACAGTCAGCAGTAATCCCCGTTTTGTTTCTGCTTCTTTTCTAGATCCCACTCAGATCCTTACTCTTTTCTTTTAAAAGTCTTCCATTTATTGCACACAGCAATAATATCCCTGAGAAAGAATAGAAGAACTGAAAGATGATAAAGTTTACTACTTAAACTATATACCAGATAAAGAATTCTTTTTTATTATAAGTGAATTCTAGAGAATTTATAGTGGGGATTTGGTCGTATAAACCTCAGTTGACACCTCTTCAATGAAATGGCAGCTGTTGCCATTGAATCACCCATCCTCATCTCAGCAGCGATGGTCTTCCCTATCCTGGCTAGGATTCTATCATTGGACATCCTCAGGACTTAAAATGGAAAGAGTTAGAAAATGTGTCCCTGAAGTTTTCCTCTTGAACCAAGCGAACCAACCATACTTGGCTAGCGACCTGCTTAGGTAATGGGACTTGTTACCCATTAAAGCAGGTCATGAACCAACAGATTGATTCATTAGTTGCAGATGACATCACTCAACTTGCAACTTACTACTTACATTCCCATTCAGTTGGTGATGAAACCCAACCAATCCAAATTGGTACACCTGATATTTAATCACTATCAGATGCCCCTATTTCATTGGCAACTCCACCAACAAGATCTTAAGCATTCATCCAGATCAATCCCTGATGGATCCGACCAGGCGAATATTCTAAAATTTCCCCAAACATAGTTACTCCTAAATCAGGGTCAACTGATTTTCAATTCACCTTGCATCAGAGAATTATTCCCTAGCAATTCCTGGTAATCTAGCATGCTGGGTATATATGGTCTAAAAACCTAACACTTTGTAATGTTGTTAAGCTTCTTGTATAAATTACCTCATGATTGTATCCCTTTTCTTTTAATAATCAACACTGGGAGGCCCATTGAATCTTATTGGGCATCAGCTTTACCTGTTGCACAAGCCGGTTAAACACCTTATTGATATTTATTAATCTACTATGAATGCCTTATGGGATGCAAAAAAATCAGTGGATGGTTACCAGTATTATATATAGTATAACAAATCTTATGCACAGCCCATATCAATTCCTTTTTTTTATACTAAGCTTATAATTTCTAAAAGGCTATCTCTAAATTCTTTATATTTATATGTTAAGCCAGTGAGGCAACTCTGAGGTACAAAAAAACACACATATTAGCTTTTGTATTTATAAAATCCAAGTTCTTCCAGATTACCAGAAAATCATGGACACTTTGTTTTTAATTGACTAGTTATATACTAACAAAATTAATTTATTTATGCTTAATAATTTTGATACATTAGGGTTAATTTAGCTAAAAAGCACTTGGCTTTTTACATGATCATAAAGAACAAACCCTAGTGCAACAACACGTTAAAAATTTATTAAAATGAAGAGAATTTATAAATGTATAATATCTAAGAATTATTGAATTTTCAATTACCATAGTAATTTGATAGCACGCTAGTATAATTAGGCTTCAACTAGATTTTATCAGAATGCCTTTTGATTACAGAATTTGGTAGGTACGTTGCCTAGTACATCAACAAATCCGCCTATAACAACTGACACTATAGTATTTCTATAGTAAAATTGATACAGTTTATGGTTTTGGGACACATGGTCTTTAATATGGATGTTATATGGTTAACAAAAGTCTTTGTCCTCATATTATGATAAATATTCAAAAGACAGCTTTGGCCACTTGAGTTCTCATGAAAGAGATTCTAATAAGGAATTTATGAAGCCTGATTGGGCAACACATTAGCAGGAGAGGATGCTACTGGTGAGATGAGTCATAGCGGCAGCGCACTATAATATCCTAAAGATGCTATGTGAGGCCCCACAATATTATATACTTAATAGTGATCTATGTATGGCACAAGGCCAAACTTCTTCACTAGTTTAGTGAATTAAAATTACTTTGTTATCTAATAATTTTAGTAGAAAGAGTTTTTTATTTACTATACTAATGATGCAGGTACAATGAGAAAAATAAGTATCAGAAAAACTTATTATATTTGACATTCAAAGCGTCACCTTAACTTATAATTTTTTTAAGGTCTTTACATAATTTAGGGCAGGAGTTTTTTTCAATTCCTTGATTGATATGGCCACATGGAGCCCATCCAACTTAATAGTATTGTAAGAATTGACCAAGAGCTCTTGTTGTTTCAATTTTTGATCAAAAACTTCTTTTTTACTTTCTGCGCCAATTCAGCCTCACCCTTTAAGAAGGTGGTTACTGCTAATATCATCAACTATAACTTGATGGAATGCCAGAGGTGGAGCGTTTTTATCATACAAACTCTTAGTAGGGGTTGTTACTGAGTCTTTTTTATTTGGATTTTTAGAAATGTGGAAGTAGAAAACCTTAGTTCTATTTCATCCCAATTTCCCAAATCTTTATCAGCTGCTAGGTATACATAATGAACCCTTAGTTTAGAAAAAAGATTAGGGGGACAATTAGCATGATTCCCCGGCTTTTTGCATATATGACAAAAACCTAGTAAATACCAGGTCTTTTGCTTTGAAGGCCTTAAGGTTGGGAAAAATCTCTTTTTGGTGAGATGGCCCTATATTTGTTTCACAAGGACCTTAATGATTTCTGCTAGGCGCCTCAAAGGTGGTTGTGCATTGGCTGAGATTATTCTCCATCTGATAAATCTATCCTTACTTTGTAAAATCTGGTAAAAAGCTAATACAAATTTTAATAGGTCCTGCAGACATAGCAAAGAGCAGTCTGAGCATCATTACTTATAGCTTTGGACCCAGATACTATCTGTGCTTCAAGGTAAAAACTATTAGCAAAAACTTCTACATCTCAATTACAAAGGAGACATTAAAGTCTTCCATCTTATGGGTAGTCATTCTTTATAATTCACTAAACTATTGAATATAAAGTTCTTAGGCATTAAGATAAGTTGCGCCAAATTCCTTAATTTTAGAATAACAATACCATGCTTTTTTAAAAAAATCCACTTATTATTAACTTTTTGAAAAAAAATTACAATAAAGTAAACTAAAATTTTGACCTCTCACCGCCAGTTCAACCCCAATGTCCTTAGATCCACCACCAGATACTCCAGTGTGGGGTACGACAATCCCCCCCACACATCATTTTGTCTGACAAAAAACTGTTTTAAACTGGGTCGTTCAGTCCTACTAAATCCTTAGGCCATTTTGTTCTGCCCAATGATTTTATTCTCCACTTCACACGTTCCCAGACATTGCCTCAAAGCACTCTTGTACTCTCCAGAGCAACATGCATTTTAGCCTCTGGAAAATATGGTAAATTATTACCATATGGTGATCAACAATCATAATTTGGCTGAGGCAGTGATAGAACTCGCAAGATCTGTTATTTTCTTCCCCCTATAATGGTATTTTGACTTGGGCTTTACTTGCAAAGCCAATGCCGCCACTTCAGAAACTGTTCCCCTGATATTTTAGGGAACCTCTCTCCTTACCAATTGCACCCAGCTACCAATGGACACCACTATGATGATTCATTTTGTTAGTTTGCCTACCCACCTTCTTCCCGCTGTGCTCCATAAGGAGATGAATGCTGGTTTGGCAGCCTAAGTCTCTGACCTCATACTTAGTTTTTGGTCCCAGATGAGGCCACTCATCTAGATTGACATCAGGCATTTGCCATGATATGCCCTAGTTCTAATATAATTTCCCTGTTGGTTCCCCCTTTCTCTGTATTCCCTTCTGCCCACAATCATACATTATGGGCCCATATTGTTGGTGTGCAAATGATCTGTCCATCTTGTTTTGAGTTGGATCACCTGTTATGAAAAATGTCCTCCATTGAAGCTTCCACAAGATATGAGACCACCTCTTCTGGTGTCCAACCTGCCACTGCTCCCATGACATTTTCAGTATGGGGTATGCACCTTCATCCCTCTCCCAAATCCTGCTGCTTCATTGGTTCCAAAACTTGCCAATTAGGACCCACATAAGTTAGTGACTGCAACCACACCAGCTAAATTGGAAGCAGCTTTGATCAAGTTTTGATTTTAAACTTTCTCCCATCTTCTAGCTCGTCTTCTACATTATGCTGATGCCCTGATCCAATTTAATCAGAACCCTTGGTATTATTGGCTGAGGTTTTGAATTGGGTGACTTAATAAAACCATTCAATCTCCACCTTGAGATTTTCCTTAATCTAACATATGATGATCAGTTCTTCCACATTTTCACGCCTCCAAAAAATGCTTCTCCATTCTGTAGTGACCACCAGCTTGCCGCTGAAGTGGAAGATACGCCCAACTGTCATCCCATCTGCAAAGCTGTTGCCAAGTCAGTGTCAATGCTTGCAGGGGGTATATAACCTACCAATATCTCCTCGGCATTGTCCCACTAGACAAGCAGGACATTCTAATATTCTATAAAACCTAGAAATGGCGCCATCCAGAACATTGCTGTGGTAGCGCATTATCTAAATTCTAAGGTCATCCACACCAATATTGGTACTTTTACCAAGATTCCCAATGCCTGAATTCAGACCAAAGAAGCCTTTGAACATTAAATCAGCAACCTTGTTAAAGCAGGTTTTATGAACACTCAATCATCAGGTATATTGAACTGTATACTTCCAATGCCCCATGTTCTTGCTCTCTGCCTTAGCCTATGCTTTTCCCAGGGATGATTAAGATGCTATCAAGGCCAAGCCCCTTGATCCCCCTTCTGCTTCCACCATGGTGATATAAGCGGTGCTCCACTTTTTCACCTGATTGGTTGTATTTTTGTTTGTTTTGTTTTATCTACTCAATTTTAGTGGCTCAATTAATTAGTTATAATTTTGTATTTTTTTCTATCTGAGCATTTGCTAATTTTTGTCCCCTTATCAGCTTACCTCAAATGACTAAAAAAATTATGTCCCAATTACATGTTTAAATTGTAGTATTCTGCCTTTAACAGCAATGTTATTGATTGCAGCCCTTACCTGTGCTTACTTTTCCTTGTTGTAACCTCAGTTGCAACACTGTTATAAGTACAGGTTTCTAAACTTTAAATATATCATTTTAAGTTTGTATTATTTCATCATAAAAAGTTCCACATTTATGCAGGTAAAGCTTTAATTTCTACTATGTTTACTGTATTATTAGTTGATCTATCTCCTAAGTTGAAAGTATTATAATAATCCTGAAATTGTCATAAATATACAAGGTAATTATTCTAGACTTAGGGTTTTTAAAGAGGTTCAACGGTTTTCTTAAAAAAAGTATAGTGGACTATCCTCACAGTCATTTCATTTGTCATTCCCATTTTTTGTTTAATGGATAACATTGGAAGAGTGTTTTTTTCATTATTAGAAAGGTAGTTGTGTGTAAGTGATTTTTGGTGATTCAGTGACCATTTGTAGCAAAAACCAAATTTCGCCTGCTTCTAATAAACATCTTCTTGCTTTTTTGATTCTTTTGGAAGTCCACAGAAAGATCATAAAAATTATATGAGAAGTCAGAAATATCAATGTGATAGGTAAATAAAGGCAGTCACTTATAAATTGTACAAGTAGAAATTTTCCACCAACGTAGGAGATAGTTAAAACAATTAATAATAATATTGTTTTATTACAATAGCAATGTTAACCAGTTTTAAAATAAAGTATAATGGACTGTGAGCTAAAGTTTAATTGGAGCTCAAAGATGTAGATATTAAAGAAACAGATAAGATCAGCTGAAGAAAAATAGAGTAAAGATCAGAATACTTATTGAATTAAAAAATTGATATTTATATGACGGATCAGAACACATTGCCAATAAAGCTTACTAAAATTATCTTTACTAGTATCCTTTAAGTCTTTTCAAAAGCAATTATATAAATGAGGTATCTGCTGTTTTCTTATGATAATGACCCCAAAATTCATTGATTTGATACATCCAGATCAAGTTAAGATATTTGAAAGGACTTCAGAAGGCACATCTATAGTTTCATCAGTGCAATAAAATTTTATTGAACGCTTTCTATTACTCCACCACTAGGGTTTCAGACTGCAATCATGATTATTAAATTGACTTATCAATGTGCAGTTTAAAACGAAAGATTGCCTGCTTACCATCTCAAATACTGTCAAAGCCCCCCCCAAATACTGCCAATGGGGAACATAAGGCCTTGGGAAATGGCCATGAGCTTGTTAACCACTGTATATATGGTGGACATAGGCAATGGTATATATAAAATGACCCTTATTAATAACGTGATAAGGGCTAGATCAAGTGACATTGGTTTTTTGTTTTCTTGTAAGATGGTTATTGTCATGTGTAGATGAAATCATAGTGGAGACCAACCCCAAGGATAAGGTTGGGCGCCAGGAGGCCTATAAGGTGAAGTTACAGGCCCTCCCTGACCTGAGGCTTACCCTAGACCAACGCTGGGTATGGGCAAAATATGCCCAGGTTGGTACTAGTGGGGTGACAAATGCCCAGCCCTTACAACGGCCCAGGCGTTGAAACAAATGATCTATGTAATTAATGAAGATGGTTTAGTTCAGTTTTTGAGGAAAGGGGTTTTGAAACCCATTCTATTTATGAAATCACACGTTTGGGTCAAATCTAACTTCAATTGATTACCTGAGTGAAGTTGGTTGTGGCATATTCTACCAATCAGGATGGTAGCATGTGACTATTGGTGGGTCTGTGCTTGGGTCCACTTATGAAAACCCCATATTACCCCATTGATGCTTAAATGTGTTTTCCCTGACCAAAATTCCTTGTTGGTCGACTTCCCAAATAAAACCTTTTCCCCAGTTAACCATTTTTATTTATGTATTTTCTAACGATCCTGTGTGTGACCTCTTTGAGGAGGTCTCATGCTCCATTAACCTTGCCATTTTGGACATAATCAGATTGTCACCTCGTTCACCGTTGGTTTGCCCAGGTACCCTCCAAACTGGGTCATTTACCACTTTCTCCCATGCACACCGCGACGTTTTTGGCAGGTTACTTATTGCATTTCTTTGCTTGAGCTATTATTTCTTCAGCACCCTCAGCTGGGCTTTAATAACTTTAGCACTACCGGCTAGTTCCCTAGCGTTGGCCTTGTGCACCATGCACTACCAAACTGGGAACTGGAGAGTTATAGACACTCTCCTTACATTAGTTGACCAACCTCTTTTTCCTATGTGCACGAACATTTCTGTGTGGAACTTTTCCAAAGTGGAAACCGTGGGCGCTGGCTGTGGGCTTTGGCAGTTGTTAGCTGCACTGCTGTTTTCTCTTTTTCCCAAAGGTTGGAGCAACTCAGCGTTATTATGGTTGCCTCCAAATGGAAAGTATCCACCCTTCATGCTCATACCTGGTGGATACAGATGCTTTGAGGTTTAAAAGTCATGATTCCCCAACTTTCCACCAAATTTATCAATTTTGATTTTATTAAGCAGGGTTTATTTTGATAGTGCATTCCGATGATGCTGGCGGAATCAGCAAAGAAGGCCTTGGGGATGTTGGCCTTGGATAATGTCAGAAATTCCATTGATGTAAAGGGAAGAGGGTCGTTCATGTCAGAAAACACATATTATAACAAAAACCTGGTATATACCTCTGAACCATATTTGCTCTTTCATGGCTCAGCTCTGGAACCTATTCATGTGTATGGAATCACCCCAGAAAATCCCCGTTTGACCTCTTCCATGATTCGCAGCACTCAGGAAGTTGAAAAAGAACTGCGCTTACAATATGGAAATATTTATACACCTGCAGAAGGCATGGCGGGGTATGTGGCCTCAGTAGTAAGATTGGCCAACTATCTCTCCCCCTTCTCTGATTTCAAGGCACACTTTGTTGATAAGTTAATGCCTGAGAAAGTGTTTTTAGGTGA
>JAKSZP010012887.1:0-12603 GCA_022478985.1 Massospora cicadina
GGTTGGTAAAGCCTCTAAGCCATTATTATGGCACACTTCTCCTGGTCCTAAGGTAACATATCAATCTGCCAATACCCTGAAATGAGGTCCATCACTGAAAAGAATTTAGCCCTGCCTAACTGATCCAATGCGTCATCAATTCATGGCAAGGGGTAAGAGTCTTTTTTTGTGATTTTATTAAGATGGCAATAGTCAATTACAACCTGATTTAAACCTGATTCAAACCATCTGTCATGTACCAATGATGTTATTGTGGGTGTAGATGCTAAAGATAAGGCTGGGCGCCAAGAAGCCCAAAAGGTGAAACTTCAGGCCCTTCCAGACCTGAAGCATACCGTGGACCAGCGCTGGGTGCAGGCCAGGTATGCTCAGGTTGGCCTGGAGAAGGAACCTAGGGCCCAGCCTTGCAGCAAGGCATTCGCGTTAAAATGGACTATTTACCAAATTAAGGTGGATGGTTCAGTTTGCTTAGTTTTGGAACAAGGGTTAAAACCTGTTCCTGCTATGAAATAACACGCTTGGGTTGAATCCAACTTCAGTTGATAACTTTAGTGAAGTCAGTTTCAGCCTATTTTACTAACTTGGATGGAAGTATCTCACTATTGGCGAGTCGCTGCTTGGGTCCACTGCGGCATAACCCCACTTTCTCCATCCAATCTTAAATAAATTTTCCTCTGACCAACATTCCTTGTTGGTCATCTTTACATTTAAATAAAACCCGAATTTTGCACATTTTTATGTTATTTCCAGTTAACCTGTGCGTGGACCTCTTCAAGGAGGTCTCACAATATATTAACCAGTTGATTGTAACAATGGTAAGGCCTTCTTTCGGTGCTCCTTTGGGCCGCCCAGGTTCCCTCCAACCTGTACCACCCCCTACTGCTCCCACCCAGCACCCCATTGTTTCCATTGAAGGTTTACCACTGTGGATAACCACTTTAGCGGTTAGCTGCTCCAGCTTCAGCACCATCTGTGGGGCACTAGCAGCTGCCCTTATATTGGCTAGTTTCCTGATGTTGGCCTTGTGCAATCTGCACCGCCATGCTGGGAAATGGAGAATTACAGATACTCTCTTGACATTAGATGACCAACAACCTTTTCTTATGTGCACAAACTTTTTCTGCGTGGAACTTTTATGAAGTGGAAACAGTGGCCGTCAGCTGTGGGTTCCATCTATCATTAGCTGCACAACTGTTTCCTCATTTTCCAGAAGGTTGGAGCAACTTGGCGTTATTTTGGTTGCCTCCAACTGGAAAGTATCCACCCTTCATGTTTGTACCTGGTGGATTCAGACACTTTGATGTCTGAAAGTTGTGATTCCCTGACTTTCCACCAAAATTACTAAATTTCATTCTGAGAAACGATTTTTCATCACCAGCGCATTCAGACAATGCTGGTGGAATCAGCGCAGATGGGCCTGGTGGTGTTGGCCTTGGATAACGTTGGGCATTTTGTCACAGTTTCAGGGTTAGGGTCATTCGCGTCTAAAACTGCATTTTATAATGAAACCCTGGCCTCTATCTCTGAACCTTTTGTTTGGTTATATGGCTTGGATGAGGACTCTATTTCTGTGTATCAAATTACCCCTGAGAACCCACGGTTGACCTCTACCATGATCCAGGGCACTCATGAGGTGGAGAAGGAACTTCATTTCAGATATAATCAAGTATATTCACCTGCATAAGGCATGGTGGGATATGTGGCCTCAGTATTAAGAGTGGCCAAATATCCCACCCCTTTTTTTGATTCCCAAACCCATTCTGTGTGCAGGCTTGAACTAGATAATGAGAACTTTGGTGAAATGTTGTCATTATCTTCCATAAATAAAGACCATTACGGGTATTTTCTATTGACTGCCACCCTCTCCTCGCCTTTAGGGAAACTTACCACTACTATTTTGGTGGATACTGGCGCTACTGGAAACTATATGGACCAGTACTTAGCCGACTACCTTGGGCTGAGTTACTTGCCAGGTGATGTGGTTAGAGGAGGGGCGTCCCAAGGTATTCCCACTCTGAAGATCATTGGAACTGTGGATTATCAGGTTGACAAGTACCACTTATCTAATCACTTCAGTGCGATCAAAAACCTCCTGTTCCCTATCATTTTGGGTGTGGAATGGTGGCGGAAGTTTGACGTAAGAACTAACCTGAAGGAGAATACCTTTTCTCTCACCATGAAGAATGGTCGCACATTTGTTGTGCCTTTGTCCAAAGGAAACGCCCCAGGCGACTTGCCCCACTGGCCCCACCGTATCCCTTGTATCATTGCCTCAATGCAGAAACCCTCAGTGGAAATCCCTATACCTTCTTGCTTGGAGGGTTTGGAATCCTCTTTTGATGCAGCATCTGCCAACGCACTCCCTGAGCACTCTGAGTTTGATTGTGACTTCAAGCTCACGGTGGATCTTATGCATATCCTCTCTCCTATTTACCTTATAACTGTCCGGGAGGAAGAGGCGTTGGATGTGTGGGTGAAAGAACAGTTATCCAAGGGTGCGATTTTTCAGCGTACCTCCCCTGTATGCTCCCCTTACTCTTCGTGGAGAAGTCTGATGGTACCTTACGCCCCTGCGTAGACTATGGTAACCTTAACAACGTTACTGTACCAGACCTCCATCCTATCCCTTTAAATTCGCAGATTGCACATTATGTGGAGAAGGCGAAGGTCTTCTCCAAGTTGGATTGCCTCAACGCGTTCAATCAGATTCGGATTAAAAAGGGACAAGAGTGTTTGACTGCATTCTGTACCCGAAAAGGGATCTTCCAGTTTTGGGTCATGACCTTTGGGCTTAAGAATGCACCTGCTATCTTCAAACGCCGCATTGATGCAGCGTTGGTGACCTGTTAGGGGTATGCGCGGTCACTTACACGGATGATATTCTGGTGTTTTCCCCTGATCAGGAATCCCATGCAGGTCACCTTTGGCAGGTGGTGGAGCGGTTAAAGGCAGCCAGCCTTACATTGAAAATATCAAAGTGCAAGTTCTTTAAGTTTTAGGTCACGTTTCTGGGCAACGTTGTGTTCGACCAAGGACACATGATAACTCCAGACAAGGAGAAGGCGATTCGTGAGTGGCCCACTTTAACGTCAGTAAAGGAGTTGAGAAGTTTTTTGGGGACGTGTACATTCCTTAAGAAGTTCACCCCAAACCTTTCTGAAGTTGCCGCGCCTTTGTTTAAGGCGAGTGGGGCAAAAGTACTACAGTGGTCTTCCGTTTTGGAGGACGCCTTCCAAGCAGTAAAGTGTACGTTGCTTTCCACTTCTGTTCTTCGCCATGTCGACCCAAAGAAAGTGTTTATTGTTGCTTCAGATGCCTCCAACTTCGCCATAGCAGCAGCCCTTTTACAAGTAGGCAAAGATGGAATAGAGCATCCGGTGGGATATTTTTCAAGGAAGATGTCTTTTCCAGAGTTAAATTACGCCGTTTATGACAAAAAGATATTGGTAGTGGTTGATGCGCTTACTAATTGGCGTCATCACTTGCATGGCTCATCCCAACCCTTATGCATCCGTACAGACCACCGTGCTTTGCTGTACTACCGTACACCTCAAGTCCTAACCCCACGGCAAACCTGGTGGCATGAGACCCTTGCCCAATTTGTGTTTTCTTATGAGTTCACCAAGGGCAAGGAGAATGAGTTGGCGGACGCATTAAGCCGCAACCCTGCCCTAGCCCCTGATCCCAAGGAGGTGGAGATGCACAATACCCAGTTGATGATTCCACCAGGTCAGATTGCATCCCCACTTCCCACTCCCTTGGCCAAGAAACCAGCGCTTGCTCCTCTAGAAAATTCGGAGGAATATGGTATGTTCAGAAAGGTTGTCCTTTCTCAGCCGTTTTGGACAAATATACTATGGTCCTTGCAAAGAGCGCCTTGAATCAGGAGGATATTGCAAGAGGTTATCACGTGAAGGATGAGATGGTGTGGTTCAAGGGGCGCTTATGGGTTCCTGCTGGTCCACCTCACCTGGAAATCATCTGGGATCATCACGATGGAATCACTGTTGGTCATCCAGGGAAGGCGAAGACCCTTGAGCTTATCCACCGCACTTATAATTGGAAGGGATTAGCTGCTCAGGTAGGCCGGTACTGTAAAGAGTGCCTAGTCTGCAACCAAATGAAACCGAATTGGCAGCCTCTCACAGGTTTGTTGGTATCAGTCCTAAAGGCTGAGGGCCCTTGGACTTCCCTATCAGTTGATTTCGTTGTGGAGCTACCAAATTCTGATGGCTATGATGCTATCATGGTGGTGGTGGACCGTTTTATGAAGTTCGCCCACTTTATCCCTTGCTGGACCACAGTCACCGCGGCGGAGATGGCTAGACTGTTCATTACCCAAGTGTTCGCCCTTCATGGGGTCCCCCAGGAAATAGTTAGTGATTGGGGCCCCCAGTTTACCTCTGTCTTTTGGGAGGAGTTGTGTAAGACTCTGAAAATCTGCCCTTGCCATTTAACAGCCTATCCCCCCAATTGGATGGGCAGACAGAATGAGTGAATCAGTGCCTTGAACAGTTCTTGCGGTGTTACACTGCCGCAGATCATTCAGATTGGGTTTCTCATCTCCCTATGTCCCAATTTAGTTATAACAACTAGCAACATGCATCAATCGGTTGTTCCCCCTTCTTTGCCAACTATGGCTTCAATCCCGCCTTCAACAATAGCCTGCTTGTGGGTCCAAGGTGGAAGCGGTGGTAACTTTGCAAAAATGATCAAGAAGGTCCACAAAGGGGTGAGCACGAATTTAGACGTGGCCATGCAGGCTTACAAGGAGAACGCAGATAGTAAGTGACGGGTTGGACTGGCATACAAAGAAGGAGATCTGGTGATGCTGGATGCAAAAAACATCCCAATCAAGCAGCTATGCAAGAAGCTGGGACCTAAGAGGATTAGACCTTACCGCGTTGTTAAGAAGGTGGGCCACGCCTCATACCAGTTGGATCTTCCCCCCTCATTTTGTATCTTTTCTGTCTTCCATGAGAGCGAGCTTATGTTGTTTGAGGGCTCCCCTCCAGAGATTCCTGAGGAATATCTTGTGGATGGGACGCGCCGGAGTGGGAAGTGGAGGAGATTGTTGCCTCGCGTCATGTGAAGAGAAGACTGGTGTACCTGGTGTTGTGGAAGGGGTTTAATGCGGCAGAGAACAGTTGGGTTCCTGCGCGGGATTGCGCCCATGCCCAAGAATTGATAGAGGCTTTCAACCAGCGTTTCCCCCAGGCCGCCAGCTTGCAGTCACCTCAATCATTGCCACTATGAAGTTGGCCCCCGCTCACAAGAACTTCTCCCTTGCTCATGCCCCTGGAGGGAGGGTGAAGCCCCTCATGGAGGAGAGGGTAATGCCATGTACCAATGATTTATTGTGGGTGTAGATGCTAAAGATAAGGCTGGGCGCCAAGAAGCTCAAAAGGTGAAACTTCAGCCCCTTCCAGACCTGAAGCATACCGTGGACCAGCGCTGGGTGCAGGCCAGGTATGCTCAGGTTGGCCTGGAGAAGGAACCTAGGGCCCAGCCTTGCAGCAAGGCATTCGCGTTAAAATGGACTATTTAACAAATTAAGGTGGATGGTTCAGTTTGCTTAGTTTTGGAACAAGGGTTAAAACCTGTTCCTGCTATGAAATAACACGCTTGGGTTGAATCCAACTTCAGTTGATAACTTGAGTGAAGTCAGTTTCAGCCTATTTTACTAACTTGGATGGAAGTATCTCCCTATTGGCGAGTCGCTGCTTGGGTCCACTGCGGCATAACCCCACTTTCTCCATCCAATCTTAAATAAATTTTCCTCTGACCAACATTCCTTGTTGGTCATCTTTACATTTAAATAAAACCCGAATTTTGCACATTTTTATGTTATTTCCAGTTAACCTGTGCGTGGACCTCTTCAAGGAGGTCTCACAATATATTAACCAGTTGATCGTAACAATGGTAAGGCCTTCTTTTGGTGCTCCGTTGGGCCGCCCAGGTTTCCTCTAACCTGTGTCGCCCTTTACTGCTCCCACCCAGCACCCCGTTATTTCCATTGAAGGTTTAGCACTGTGGATAACCACTTTTGCAGTTAGCTGCTCCAGCTCCAGCACCATCTGCGGGGCACTAGCAGCTGCCCTTATATCAGCTGGTTTCCTGGTGTTGGCCTTGTGCAATCTGCTTCGCCACGCTGGGAAATGGAGAATTACAGTTTCTCTCCTGACACCATCCTTTTTTTGATGATTAGTATTGGACTAGCCCATGGGCTGGATGAAGGCACAAGCAATCCGTAATCCAACAAATTTTCTATTTCTTTGGCAACTACTGCCTCAGATGGCCAGGAACCTTCGAATAGGTCTCATTTCAATTATGCAGCTTCCCCAGTGTCAATTTGATGGAGTACGTTTTACGCGCACCCAAGATCATGGTCATTTTGGGCAAAAATAGTTTGATATCGTTTGAATAAGCCAATACTTCATTTTGCTGATCTTTTGTTAATCCTAATAATTGTTCCTGAGAGTTTAATGTTAATATGCATCCAGAAGAATCAGGTAATACCATTTCATTTATAGCCCCAAATTTGTGGAAGGAATGGAGCTCTGTTATATGAATTAACTGGGAGAATGAAATTACTTGATTTCTCTTGATTATAATTGTAGTTTTTCCCAAATTGGCTAATAGAATATGAATTTCCCCATGACCAGGAATTAGGATCCCTGGAGCTACCCAAGGTTCAATTCTTGATCTTCTCAAGGGAGCCTCAATTTTTATATATAATTGCTCAGGAATTTTCAGAGTCAGTCCATTATTGACCACTGTCTGAATCCCAGACGGTAAAATTAATTCTTTTTTACTCAGATTGGGATCCCTCAGTTTTCATTCACACATTTTAGTAAAGGGTGGATCTTCTTCCCAACTAGTTTATAACCAACGGGAAAGATGCAATTCTTATATATCACATTTATAAAGTTATTTCTCTGAGTGAGGGGGGCATCCCCCTTCCAATGATAGATCAATGGTAGCATCTGGCCCAAGATTGTAGTAGTATTCGCCTCAAAGTCACACTTTACTCCATACTTCCACATGAAGGCAGTGCCAATGAGAATATCATAATTTTGATTAGGTAGAACAATTTCTGGCTCAGACACAACTAAATATCCAAAACAAAGAGGTAAGTCATTATAAGCCTCACAGGAGATAGTAGTGTTGGGCTCAGCAGTACCATACTGCTTTCAATATGCTATATCTGGCAAAATCTTTAGACGTTTTACCAATTTGGTAGACACTATATTGATTGGTGCACCACTATCAATAATAGCCCTTACTCTACTTGGTTAACCAAAATGTTGGCATAAGTACACTCAGAATAGTGTGAAGTGTTGTTTACTGAATGTATAGCGGCATCAGTTGCCAAATCTAGAGTGGTAATAATTTGGGCTAATATATCAGGAAATGAATCCTTTATGATAGTGATAGGAATTGAAATGTTAACGTCTTCCAAATCTGTCTTTAACAATTCATCTTGATCGTCAGTGTTTTGGGCCTTTTCCAACAGTTGAGGAGCGTAATGTCAGGCAACTTCTGATATATTTCAGGATTAATTGCATTTGCTTTTGATTGAGATATAGCGTGGATATTGGGACCTGTGCTCCGCTGGGGAAAAACATGAACTGGTTCATCTACAAACAGGTCGAAGGAATCAATTTCATCAAACTTGTCTGGGGGAATTGGGCAATTTGCAGATATAGATCGTTCCTCATCTAGACCACAGGGCCTTTTCTTGACTCCTCATAGGTATTGTCTTCCTGAACAAAGTTCACCTGATTTTTTGGTTTCTTAGTCCAGAACTGGGCAGCATAGTGTCCAGTATTTCCACATCTGTTACAAGTAATGCGCGGGGCATTACTAGACCATTTTGGACTGTCAGGATTTTTCCCCATTCAATTGAGGAAATCCTTTTTAGGCTCAGGGATTTTTTTGCCAAATTTGAATTAAAAGGCTGTTGTTGTTTTACACTTTAATTTGGTGCATCAAAAGTGGAAGCCAATTCTTTCAGGTGCTCCATTATTTGAGAAGTAGTGCTACTACTGGTGAAGATTGATGACGTGATTTGTTGTAAATCCTGATAGGGTCAGAGTGCTGCCTTCATAGCAATGAAAGAATCAAAATTGCTCAGGATATCAGCTCCTGTCAGAATTTATGCTTCTTCATAAAAGCGGTCAGAAAATTCTCCTAAGGTTTCATCTTTTCAGAATTGTATTCCCATGAACTCCTGCTTTTGGTTACCCATACATCCAGGGCTTCCGAATTCCTTCATTATTGCATTTTTTTGCCTCATTATAGGACCAATTTTCCCCTTGCAAATGGGGTAATACCAAGTTTAGACAAGTGGTGTCTAAACAATTGATAACAGTAACAGCTTTTTGGCAATCACTGCAATTGAACATGGTCATTTTGAACAATCTGAAGAAAGCGGGGCATTATCCCTATGAAAAGGTGGCAATTTTGGGGTGGGCTGAAATTCCTCAGTTTCCACATGCTCAGTTGTAGGGCGAGTAGCGCAGCTAGCCATTCTAGCATCAGTTGATGTGTTGTCAGGGGTCATTGCCAAGATGGTGGCATAGGCACTTGGCATATTTCAAGTAGGCTGAATGCTCCCTATATTACATTCATCTTCATATAGGTCCTGATCCCCAATCTTTGTTTCCACATGAATAGAAAGTACACTTATGTCTTTACCATTCTTAAACTTGTTTCTGGAGCTGACTATGTTCTCCCATAATAATCAATTTTGTCTAGCCTCAGCTTGAAGTGCTACTTTGACCAGGAGTAGCTCCTTCTCCACTTTGGAATTATTGCTCTAACTCAGATGTTTTTCCAAATATTTCATTATTAACTTCTGTGACAAGGTTGACATCTCCTTCCACTTTGAAAATATGATTCTCCATTCAGGATGAATTGGCCTGAGCCGCTGACATAAGAGTGGTCTGATTCACACTCTCCAGCTAAGTCCATAACCGCTAAATCTCTTCCTGCACTGATGACATGGTGGTACTTCTTGACAAGACTCAACTACACCCCCTGTAGTGAACACCAAGTGTAAACTTTTGGGTACGTTTACTGCACAAGTTAGTTGTTGAGTAAAACTATAATTAATAGCTATATGGTGACAACTAGTAGGTTGAGTCTTCAAAATAAGTGGCAAAGAATCTACTCTGGTATTGTAATTGAGAAAAACAACTAGGGACTTGCTTTCCCTTCAACCTTCAATTTAGAAGTAAATATAAAACTATATTTCAGTTGAATTCTGTTTTATTAAAAGATGTTAGGGGTTTTTATAGGCAGAAGGCAGACAACTTTTCAGAGATTTCTATGAAAGTCAACTGATTAGTCCCCCAAAACTTCTAACCCTTGGGATTAACTTCCAATGGTAGCAAATGTCTTCATCTTAATTAATCCCCAGCAGTGTAACTGTTTATGGATCAGCAACTATTCCTATGTGTTAGTAAGCATACACAGATGCTTTGGGGGCCATGTTACCTGATTACTACTAATAGCTGTTGCCAAACAAACGTTAAAACACTTCAGTAGATTCGTTAAAATGACCCTAATCATTCAGTGCATCTGCTGTAATGATTCATTATAGCAATCTGACTATTGAAAATTATGCCCTCATTGAATTACCTAATTAACATTGTCTGGCACGATGGCCAACAAAATATCAGTTAAAACAGTTGTCAGATTATGTCCTTTAATAAATTTCAACTAATAAAGTTAGCTGGGGAAGATCCCTGACAAAATAGTAATTGGATCTCATCATTGGATTAGGTTTTTTGTTTAATTACAACTAATAATTTAGTTGGGTGTGATGGATGACAAAATATTAATCAAAACAATTGTCATATTATGTCCTTTAATGAATTTCAACTACTAATTTAGTTGGAGATGATCCCTGATGAAATAGTAATCAGATCTCATCATTGGATTAGGTCTTTTGATTAATTATGACTAATAATTTAGTCAGGGATGATCCCCAATGAAACATAAACCAAAAGCAACCATCAGAATATATCCTTTGATATATAATTAATAATTTAGTTGGCAACCATTGCTGAACACTTGGTTGCTTTACCAACCATCAATTTTTAATCAGCAAGCGAGATGGATGATGTGGTTAACCAAATTTCCAAACACCCCTCACCCTCTGCCATGGTGGGTTAGCAGTAATCTGCCTCTACCTGGTTGGAGGTTTTGCTTTATTTTTTTTGTTGTTCCATTAATTTGGTTCTTTTTCTCAATGAGTAGCGGTAATGTCCATTCCTGTTTGGCGTACATCAAGGGATTTTAGTTTAAATGTGAACTTCTTATTTGTGAGTCTAAAAGATTAAAACTGGTTTAAATAAATTGGCAGCTTGCAATTTAAACAAAACACTAGTTTTGGAACATAATATAAAAAGCATAAACTAGTTATCTAAATTCCTAACAAATCTCTAATCATAAATATATTATCTCCTTCCAAATTGTCTACTTCATTACAGGCTAAGATTCACAGGGATTCAGGACCTAGTTCATTAATGATATGGCAAAAAGTTCATTGGTATGACTTCACATCTCTAAGATGATTTGGAAAATAAGAAAAGGTATTTGGTGATATTTGTCACAAGAAAATAAGACATAACTAAAAAAACTGTTGTACTTGTATAACCAATAAAATTAATGGTAGAGCCATAAATAAAAGGGTTGCTATTCATTTCTAAAAAATTGAATGCATTATATTTTTTATTTAACTAAGGCAAGATGACCAGAGGACAGACAATACCAAAATTAAAACTCCAAAATAAACTGACTAAAAACTAAAATGTGAATTGACCGCCCTTTTTGGGCAGTGAGACATAAAAAGAAGCAAAAACTTAACCCACTAGTGGCACAGCGGCGAGCCATTTATCTTATCATGGTGGAGGTGGATGGGGGATTTGTTGGGTAGTAATCAGGTTCAGCATTGTATAAGTGGAGCAATGCTGAGAGCATGAGGGTTGGGGCATTCGTGGGATGAGGGTTGAGGTAAAATATTAAGTTGTTGAGATCAACAATTTGGGCCTTGATTAAAGCCTCTATGAGTTTGGCAACGTGGTGTTCAATCTCAATGTGACTTTTGAGAGGTTGTTCTATCTTTGCAGTATCTGCACTTGTGATGCGTTTGGTTGGGGAATAAGCTTCCAGTTCAGCGACATGATTGACAGCGGTAATGCTGTTTTATAGAGTTGTTGAATTTCCTCTTTTGTGGCATAAAGAAAATGAGAGGGGAATGAAGGGGGGTGCAGCCCTTCTTTAAATTATGCGACATATTTTGCACACATCTTGTGTATATGAGGATTATTGATAAAGACCAATGCGGCCTTGGCAAGCTGGTGGTCACTTTGGAAAAAAGTGGCTTTAGGTTTATGGACATATTGGTTGGTTCAGTAGGCCATCAAAGTCTGAATTCAGATAAGGTGTTAAATTAATTGGACAACTTGGTGGTGGGGCAATTTCATCAGGTTCAGTCACTACATCCAATAAATTTTGGGGATTTTTATTAGTTTGGGAAGATAGGGTGGTAGGTGAATTTGGCTATGTAGTTTTTGGAGCAGGAGATTTTCTAGATTTCACATGGGTCCAATCCTGCTCCTGATTGGTTGGCATAGCTGTGCATTGGCCAGCTTGGGTTTGAAGTGCTAGATTTTGCTTCTGATTCAAGTGCATGGCCGGTGGAGGTGGTGGCAGCCAAAATTCCCCACTCAAACGCTGTTAGTGTGGCCTCATGTGAGGATTTGTCTGTGTACGCAGAGTATTAATTATATTGTCATGCCTTTTTTGTGTGATCCAATTCATAGCATAGGGGCAAGTTGTTCAATCAGTGTTGATGTGGGCCCAAAAGAAATGGTTGGGTGCTGATGGGATACAGGCACGTGGTGGGATATTCTGGGCCATATTCAGCTGGTGGGGGGTAATGGTGGCATTGCCTGAGGAGCCACAAGGCGTTCAGCACCACTTGGGACAATGAATTAGAGGATATGGTCTTCAAAATATGTGGCCAACCCCAACATCAACTTTTCATAGAGTGTTTGAGGGGGAAGGTGTGAGGGGAAATCGCAAAGGTTACCACAAATGTAGTATAATCTGGGAGGTGTGTTTGGGTGGTGGTAATGGGGGTGTTTTTATAAATTAAATTGAGTAACTGCTGCAGTGGCTGCAGCCTCTTTGGCGGGGAATCCCATATTCAAATAGCTCTTATATAGGCAGAAGTTGATAAACGATGTTGGTGCAAAGCTGGCCGCTGACAGCTCAATTATTGCTTTGTCAGCATATAAGAAGAGCCATCCATACTTGACGTAGAGGCAAAAGCAAATATTGGATCAGGGTAGGGCTAGCGGGGTGGGGCGGGTTAGGTGGGTTTGTGCAAGGTAGAGTGCTAAGTCCCTTGGGGGGCATAACAGCCAGATGTATTTGGCAGACTGGACAAGTCAGTCCGCATGCATTTGCCTGATGGGTGGTAAATACTAGCAGGTAGAGCACCGCTGCCCCATACTGGGGAAGCAGGTGGTTGATCAGAGGACATAAATTTGGAGATTGGTGCAGTGAGGAAGTGGTGGAAATTGACTT
>JAKSZP010012888.1:0-12534 GCA_022478985.1 Massospora cicadina
ATAGTCCAAAACCCCCATTAAAAATCAGGATTGGATAAAATTTCCCCATTTCCCAAAACAATGCTCCAAAACCCAAGGGGCAGGGAATGAATTTTCTGATTCATTGGGACTGCCCTATGGGGGGGCCCCTGGGGGACCCCCATTCCTGTCAGGCCAGATCTGTCACAGTACCTGATGTAAACACAGTAAAGCCTTGGGTCAGGCGTTTTAAAAAAACGAAAAGTGACCCCCAACGCCAAATCCTTTGATTCAGTTCAGATTAAAATCCTTTCTCTCCCCCCCACAAAATTCCCCGGGTTTAGGCCAAAATTTGGGGGTCCTGACCCCATAGCTTTGACAATGCCCCAGATTAAACTTTTCTAATTGTTCTTGCACTGAGGAAATTGTTGGTCAATTTTTTAAATTTTTTATTTTTTAATAAATTTCCTGTTATTTTTTTTACCTATTTCAATTTATTCTTCCCAAAGTCCCAATGGCACTAACTTAAGGTCTTTCAGCCCCTATACATGGGCTATAACATTTTTGATGGTCACAATTGCCCCCACTTTTTTTTGGATTATCTTAAGAAATTTCGGGAAATTTAATTCATTGTTGAAGCTATCCTAAATTCAGAATCCTGTCATCAAATATCTCCCCGAAAAAAACCCCCCCTTTCTCTGCTTTAGTAGATTTTCCCCTTTGGGAAACCAAAATCGTTAATACATAGTAAACCCCCCTTTGCCGGATCTGGGGCATCTGTTTGGTTATTCCCATTTTCCTTTTTAAAAATCAAAATCAATGACCATTTTCCCCATTCCCCAATTAAACTCTTTAAGAAATTTCCCCGGGAGACGGGTTTTTGCACGACACACCTTAAAATTTATTTTTTCCCCAAAAAATTTGCAACCTTTTTCCTGCCATTTCCACCTTCTTCCTTCCCCCATTTACCCTTTTTAAAATGAACACAGTATTTTGGAAATTTTTTTCAGTTCCAAATTTTTTCAGGTTCTTTTTTTTAAAATTCTGGGGAAGCCCAGGGCCCCCTTTTTCTTAAATTTTGCAAAGAAGGAATCCTTTCCCCTAAGATATTGCTTTTTATTAATTTGCCAAGGTGCAAATGCACTCTGTTATTGCTCTAAATAATGCCGCTTCACTATACAACCCACAAAAAGGTGTTCCCCTTTTGGATGCAGTAGAAAGGGAAGCCCTTTGGGTTTTAAAAGGACTTGTTCCACTGCACATGTGGGAGATTCTACCTCACTTGTCGCAGCAGTATCAAGTTTAAAAAACCCCTGTGTCAGTTCGCCCTTTATTTCAATTCTTTTTTTTATCCAAAGCCCCATTTGGGCCCTCTTTAATCACAAACTTCCATAAACAGGCTCCTCCCTTGATTCTCTAATAATCCCCCGCAATTTTTAGATCAGTGTTGGATTCTGCCTCTGATCATCACAAAGTTTGGTCCACCCCATTGGGATCGGGGAAAAAAAAGGCTTAAACCCCCATCAGCTCCTCCCATGCTCCCCACCTTAAAGGGGGAATTTATATATTAGACTACCCAAAGAATTCTTCCTTAACGTTAAAAGTATTTTTTCAAGTCACCATTCCCCTGTGCCTAGTCAAATTATCCTATTTATCTGTTAATGATAGAAAAAGCCCGATTGAAGAAGTTGATTCCCTAAACCTTACTTTTTCTAACTTTACTTATGAAAAGGATTCCGACCTTCCCCCCTTATTTACTAGCTATCTCTTCAGTTACAACAGAGATGACCAAACTGCAATAAAAAAAACCCCTTTTTTTATTGCTCATATAGTTAGTTTTGGGAGCTCACTACATATCCTTCAAGGCCTTGTTGGATACCAGAGACGGGTAATTTTATGAGTGTAGAGCTAGCCCAAAGTTGGAGCTTGACCTGGACTTGGGTCCTATGGTTTGGTCGCTTCAATGGCCCCAAGCCCCAACCTAGTCTGACGGCCAGTCCCTTTCTTGTTCACCGTTTAGTTTTTGTGTTTGGGTTTCCCGCAATGCCAAACTTAGGTTTCCATCTTTGGGGGTAGGTTGGTGGCGCTGAGATTTTAGTTCACCTGGAGTCTAATATGTTGTGAGTTCTAATAATCAAACGGGGGGGATTTTCCCCAGTGGATCCCCTTTATAAAACTAAAGGGCCCATTCCCATCACTTCCCTCATTTCCCCGGGCCCTTTCCCATCGTTTCCCTGGGGAATTAATGGATATCAAAATTTCAATTCTAGAAAAAGGACTGTCTCCCCCCTCATACTTTTGATTTAGGCTTTATAAAAAGGTGCAGGTAGTGAATATTAATTGTATTTTGTACTCACATACAGGGGGGAGGAGCTGCTATTAATGTTGGTTGGATGACATGCATAAGAAAGGGTGGTTTTTTTAAAAAAGAATCACCAGTTGCTTCTCCCATCGTTTTGCCAATAAGGCCCATGGTTCCCTTCATCCCCGCGTGGATTATGGTCACCGTAAAAAAATTTTTTCCCATCCTTTGCCACTGAAGAAACTATTTGTCGAAATTTCAAATTATTTTCTCTAACTTGATTTTGTTAATGGTTTTATTAAAATTTTGGTAATGGAAGGGAAAATGGCTTACCACTATCCAAAATTTAAAAGGGGTATTTTTAAATTTTTCGTTTCCCTTGGTTTGAAGAATGTACCAGTCCAATTAATGTTGATAGCGGGGGTATTAATTCACTTAAGTCACATCATTGCAATATTTTGGGTTTCCCCTCTGATTTTGAACCTCAAAAGGGCTTGGAAGCGGGATTGGATGCCCTGCATAAGGCGAGCCTGTTTGTCAAGCCTTCAAAATGTGAGTTTTTAGAGGGGGTTCCTTTTTTTGGAACCTTGTCTAAAAGATGGGTATGTTATTCTCCCCAAAGAGTTGGACACCATCTGTGAATGGCCAACTCCAACAACACAAAAAAACTTGGGAAACTTTTTTGGGGACTATCATTTTTCTAAAAAATTTCCCCAGCCCTTTCCCAAAGAGCCCAAATTTACCCCCCCACAGGTAAGAATGTTCCATTTCATTGGCCACCTGAATGCAAAGGCATCTATCAATTAAAAATGTTTTTTTCACCCCCATCTTAAAAAATGAAGACCTCTCCAAGCCCCATATTGTTGCATGTGATATCTTGTTGCAGTTGAGACCATCCGCTTCAGGAGCATGATGGTTTAAAAATCTGCTCAATTATTTTCCCCCCAAAAATTTCCCCAATGAAAAATCTTTTTCATCTATATCAAGGAGTTGGGAGCCCTAGAATGGGTTTAAATATTGGGGGATCTTTTTCAAGGCACTCTTTATTATTTAATGGTGCCATATACCAACCCTTCTGTATTTTTTTTAAAACCCCAGAAGTTGGCACATAGCAAGCTTACATACCGTGCTTTGTGTAGTTTCAACCCCAAAAATGAGTTTGTGAAAAGGGGTGTTAAACGGGCTTCCTGATTTACTTAGTCACAACCCTGCTCGAATCCCCATGGACTCAGATGAAGACCTGGTCACCATGATTCCCAATACCCAATCTTATCCATTGTACCCCCCGTGGTCTCATCAGTGTACTAAGTTCTGATGCCTCTTATTTCACGGATTTTAGCAGCTCAAATGACCTGTCCCAAAGGAGGAAGCTATTGGAAAGATTGTCCTTTCAAACTCATAAAAATTCCCTATAGTCCTTAATGAAGAGTCTTATTTATTTTTGGTCATGGGTTTGGGTTCCTGCCCCTTTTTAAAAGCCAAAATGTTTTGGGCTCATAATGACCACCACAATCAGTCATTTGGGTAATAAGAAATGTAGCAATTTGATTAAGTGGATGTATATTTTGGACAGGGGTGTCAAAAGAAGTACCAGCCTGGATTGCCAATTGCATTACCTGCAAATAGCCATGTTGGATCAATTGGGAAGGAATGGTCTCCTTCACCATTCACAACAGGTGGAGAGTCCATGGACATTGGTGTCTATGGATTTTATTTTCAAACTTCAATGTACTAACAAGTTTACTGCCATTGATGGATTTGTGGTCAATCATTTAAAAAAAAAGTTATATATTAATGCTCTTCCTGATTTTGCAGAAAAACTATCTCTTTTTTAGCCATGTGTTTTCTTTTTTGGTCTCCCCAGGTATTATCTGCAACCATGGTACCCAGTTTACAGCAGGGCCTGAAATGAGCTTTTATCCATTTTAAAAGTCACACCTATTGTTCCACAGCATATCATCCCCCCGTCCAATGGATAAACTGAGGGGGTTAATCAAACATGTGAACAGAACTTTGCTGCTATATCGCATCCATGCAGAGGCCTTCAAGACCTTCATCTCCTCAATTTTAAAACAATGGAACGCATGCCTCGGTTTTTTTCTCTTTTAAGTAACTTTGGGGTATAACCCCGTTTTCAGTCAGTACTTTCTGCATCCAGATCCCAGATGTCGTATTACGACCCTTTTACCAGTTTGGTGTTAAATCATCTCACTAAGGCTATAGGACTACAACCATTTTGCAGTTCCAAATGTCATCCGGCCATGATATTTGCATATTGGCTGTCCCCATTTAAATCAAGTACCCTACCAGAAATTTACATTGAAAGTTTTTGGGGTCCTAAATTGATGGAGGAGGTTTTGGGGTAATGGTGTGTTGTTTCCTAGTGTATAGGGATTCTCCAACGTTTGACAGGGTATTACCACTGAGCAACCAAATTAGTGATATGAAGATTGCTAACTTAAATAAAACTTGATAAATTTATTAAAAAGCAACCCCTTATTTCAACTTTTATTTTTTAATACAAATTGCAGTTTTTATATGCAACTATCTAATCATGGAAAAGAGCTCCTCCTCAATCCAACATGTGACTCTCTTTTATATCTCAGTTCCCCAAGCTGGATGCATACTTGGCTTGGTAGTCTTCTATATTCGTCTTCCCTTTTCTAGAAGCTCTTGTTTATATCAAATCTTGGCGTAATTCCCCTCAATTCACCAAATGGTTGTTATTTTGATCGATTATAATTCATATTTTTTTCCTTAAATCTTGAGACTCATCTCAATTCCCCTCCAATCCGCCAGTATGGGTAGCTTATTGTCCAGTCATATCAACTTCCTGACATTACCCCCCCCTTTGACTGGACATTATGCTCTTACTGTTTATAGGCTCAGAGAAACTTTGGGTGAACTTAGTTGATAATATGACCCCTCTCAGGTTCCTTAATAGTGTAGACATACATGCCAGTCATCTCAATTATATCAAACGGCCCAGCCCAGATGTTGGTGAGCTTGTTTTTCGCTTAAATCCGTGCTATTTTTGGAATAATTATGGTCTCCTACAGTGAACAGCGGGAGTCCACTTCATCCCTTCTGATTGGTTGCCTGATTGCAAATATTCTTGGCCAAAATTGTTGTTAGGCTTTCATTTGCAGCTTGACCAATGTATCCGTAAGAGTCTTTAAATATTGCTGAGGGTCCACACCATCAGTGTACTCTACACATGAATAAAGCAAGGCTAGCAGAGCTGGATGTTGACCATACAGCAGTTGGAATGGGATCTTACCAGTGGACAAATGATAGCTGATATTATATGCGAACACAGCCATAAGAATAGAAGAACACTCCATTATGAGGGTCAATCCTTTACCAATTTACGGAGTATATTCACTAGGGTTCCATTGACCCGCTCCGCATTCCATTTGATTCTGGATGATAGGGGTGGTCAAAACCCACGAATTGCCATCAACTCATTTAACTTTGGCAGAATGTGTGAAGTGAAGTTGGTTCCTTTATCCATCTGAATGAACTGTGGGCAGCCGTGTTGCTGTATCACACACTCCATAATAAACTTGGCAGTGGTGACCGCGCCCAAGTCATTAATAGCCCTGGCCTTCACCCAATAAAAATGATCGAAGGCAATGATTATATACTTGGATCATTTGACGCTAGTTAGCAGAGGTCCCACTACATCAATGGAAACGGTGTGCTGGGAGAACTGGGGTTTAACCAGCTGGTATGTGGTCTTCTTGTGGAAAGGCTTTTCCACTTGACACTGATGGCAACAACTAACCATTTCCAATATGTCATAATGCATGCTTTCCAGTAGTATTGGTGTCACAAAAACTCCAGCGTTTTCCGCGATCCTCCATGACCTAAAGTCCAATGAGCATCCATACTAAATGTGGGGCTAGCTTAAGGTTTAGGGAAGCTCAGCGTCAAGTTTCCGATCCACTTATATAGTTCTTCCCCACATATGTAGGTATCCTCCCTGAGTCCATCTAATACTTTGATCACCTGCAGTGACTCATCCTGGTATTTGTTCGCCATTTCTTCTCATACATTATGTCAACTTAATCCTCCACTTGATAGTGACCATTGCTTGTCCCAAGGAAACAATCCACATTTTGATGTTTTGCTCCTGGATGATGTATGATCTCAAAATCATATGCTTGGAGCTTCAGAGCCCAATGTGTGAGCTGTCCTTCAAGCTCATGCAGATTCTGTAGCCAGTGTTAGGAAAATTGATCCATCACTACTTGGAATATTACCCCCATGTAGATATACAAAAAAACTGTTTGTAAGCGTAGATCACTGCTAAACACTCCCACTTAATCGGCTTAGTTTTGTTCATGACAGTTTAGTCTGACTACAGAAGGCGACATTTGCTCCACGCTGTTGTCGTCCTTCTGAGATAATACTGCCCCTATAGCGGAGAGGATGTATTTATTTGTCACTATGAAAATGTTTGTTGAAGTTGTGATATTGCAAAATGAGGGCGCTTGCTAACACAGTTCACAACACGTTGAAAAGCGTTCTGGCATCAGTCATACTAATCAAACAAAGCATTTTTCCTCCAACAACTCGAAAAGTGGGGCCCTAATGCAACTGAAATTGGGAATGAACCGTTGGTAATACCTGACCATCTTGAAACCAATTGAATGCCCTGCTTATTACCTGGGCAAGTCGTCTTGCTTATTGCTTCCACTTTAGCTGGCTGCAGTTTAAGCCCATTGAGATCCATGACAAACCCGAGGTAATCTAATTGCTCTAAAGAAATGGCACTTCTGAGGCTTTATTTTGATATTAGCAGCAGCGAGGCGCTGAAACACTTGTTCCAAGTGTGCAAAGTGCTCTGTAAACATCTGCAAGAACACATTGATGTCATAGAGGTAAACTAAGATGCAGGACAGCTTTAAATCACCTAAAATCATATCCATGGCATGCTGGAACTTAGCCGGGGAGTTGCACAACCCTTGTGGCATGCAAGTCAGCTGGAATAACCCACTCAAAGTGATGATTGCACATGTTTCATTCTGTTGATGGCAATCTGATCTGCTACACCGCAAGTTCAGATCCATGGTGGAAAAATACTTCACCCCACCCATTCGGTCTAATGCATTGTCAATCCATGAAAGAGGGTAGGATCCTTCTTGTTACATTATTGAGAGTTTGTGATAGTCAACACTCACTAATTCAAGCCAGCATTTTTTCTTTACAATGAGCACAGGTGAAGCCCACGGACTATCTGATGGCCTCTAGCATCCCTTACATGATAAGATTATCCATCTCATCAGAGACAACCTCTTCTGCCACTTTTGATCATCTAATAGGTCAGGATTGAAGGGGGGGTGATCCCTCATATCTATCTGATGTACCCCCCCTTGAGCGCAACCCAAATCATGATCGTCATGTGCAAAAATATCTTGATATATTTCAAATAATGCCATAGCCTTATATTTCTGGTCTCCAAATTTCCCATAAACGCTTCCTGTGGAACCACAGTCAATACACCGGAAAACTTCCCTTTAGTCTGAGATCCTCCCACAAGCCAAAATATAAATATGGCGAACTTCCTCTATAGGAACAAATGTAGGTAAGCCCCCAAATGGTCCCTGGATTGTTATTGTCTCCTTCTGTTCTCGAAGCACTTTCACCTTTCATTCCCAGGTACATCCTGGTGCCACATGTGGTTCAAGCTGTGAGTGCTGGTGAAGCCAATAAATTCTCCATAAACCCCTTTTAAAGGACATCAATATGAGCTTGGTCCCAATACACTGGTGTCCAGATGGGGGCTCAAAGCACTCGCTGCCTGGAGCGGGCCCCCTTTGTACTCATAAATATGGTTGGGGGGGGCCCTGGTTTGCCACCTCATTTGTTGATAATAAAAACCCTCCATCCTGTATGTGTTAATTTGACTAGAGCAGAACGGATCCATTGGGTTTACAAGAGGTAAAATATATGGGAATCTGTTGTCCTAAAATATTAAGAGTTTCATCCACCATATTTATTACCCCAAAATTTCATAAAGCCCCCAATCAACATGTCATTTTGTTATTTTGGCAGAAACCCCTGCTGGGTGGAAACCCAAACTGACCAAACTAAACAACCAATATCTCCTTCCAACACAGTGCTGTGCATCCCCTGGTCCAATACTAATTAATGGTCCACATCCAATTTTAATAGAGGGTTGACCCCTGGGAAGCTATGTTTACAGGGGCTCCCATTCTATGATAGCACAGATTTTTGTGTTTTTAACAAAAATGTCGCAAAAGGGAATTTTAAAAAAAAAACCATCATTTTTATTCATTCCAATGGTTTTTGTTACTCAAAAAATAGGAAAAGCCTTTTCTGACCTGAGGATACTCACTAGCGATTTTTTTTACCAGAATGGCCATGTTAACCCCTACTAAAGAGGCGACATGCGTCAAGGGATCTGCATTGCTTTTCTGGTCTGTTCCAGGATCTGCCATGCATATGGTTTCGCTCGTCCTGGTGGAACTCCAAGCTTGGGGGAGAATCCTACTCTCATAAATGGAAGGGGGATATCTGACAGAAGCTTTTGGTATAACATATCATCCAATTAAGTTCTGAATCCTACTCAAAGAGATTCAGGGAAACTTTTGGGGTAATTGAATTGGACTTAACGGAGGGAGAGCGCCCCCTTTCTACTCCGCTCAAGCTTTTACCTGCTTAATTTTCTCAGTTGGCATCGCATACACTTGAGGTTATTAGGGCTTTCCCTTGCCCCTTTATTTTCCGGGGAACAGTAAGCATAAAAAAGGTTTACCTATATAGCTTCGGCGGAAGGGCCAGTTTGAAATTGTCAGTATGGTTCCAGTGTTGTGGACAAAATGGCGGAGTGTAAATTAGGCCCAAAAGGGTCCACTGATTTGTATGAGGGGGAAATTTTGTTCCATCAGCTGATATTTTGGTTGCTGAAAATCCTGATGAGTTTGGGTTTGGGACCAGAGATTTACAGGCTACTTTAGGGGGCTATCATGGTGGAGAGTTGATGTAAGGCATTCATAATTCAAAGAAATCCGAATCTCCATCTGAAACGTGAAATAGCGTTATATGTTCCCGATATGGTTTGATGGCTGCCCATCGCTTCTGCACCCCCGGATAATATGTTAGCTTTGAGTAGTACATGTGATTCTGCCAAAAAAAGTTCTGCAAATTCTAACAGGGTCTATTTCGGGGAAATGTACAGTCAGGAAGTTGGCCTTCCATTTGGCCCCTCTTGGTCACCCCCCGAACACTGATGAAAAATCGTTTTAAATTCTTCGGATACTGAGCTGTTTGGAAGGTAGCAGGGGACTTTATCAGCGCTTTACATCAAGGGGGACAGCAACAATTTTTCTTTTTGTCATCAAACTCCTTCCATGGAATTTTGTTGCTTGGTAACCCTTTGATTTCCCCTACAACTAAAGGGAGGAAATTTTTTGATCCAAAAACCTTGCCTTGCTCCCGGTTTGCTGCAAAAAACAGGCGAATTGGTTCCTGGTGACTAAGGGGAAACCCCCCCCTAGTGAAATACAACAGCTGGTTGGGTGGACTCGGATTCATCAAAATTCTTGGAAGAAGTAGTGTCATGTGGGGGGGCCATCGCCCCCCGGGATATTTTTTTGCTGATCCATAGATTCTTCCCCCGAATCGCCACTAACGCACCCAAACCCCCGGCCCGGGGTGCTCCACAAAATTTTTTGGATTAACTCTCCATTTTTACCTTATAGCATTAAACCGTCCATCCTGGAATTTTTTGAGTGTCTCATATTGATGTTGAATTTCCCCAAAGGAATTCCTCTCAACGGTTCAGTTGTTGCTCCACTGCTTGTAGTTGCGAGAGGACTTCTTTATTATATTATGCATTTTACATCGGGCTAGCATTTCCCCTTTTATGATTAGATTGTTTTTTGGTTGAGGAGGGGGGCACCCACCCAAATTCCCCATTGACCCGTGAAGGTTACCCAACTTCCTTCATGTAGCTCTCCATTATTTCAAAAATTGGGAAAAGGTGCTCGACTTCTCTCCGGGTAACAGTTCCAGTTGGGGGAACCCCAAAGGACTAGCTGGAGTTTTGGGACGTTGGCCAAAAGGTAAGGGGGTATTTTTCTACACTGACTTCTCCATTTTATGCAAAGTTGGGGTTAATTCAGCTGTGATGGAACTGAATTGATCCCCCTTTTTTGTTGTTCCATCAGTGTTATTTTTCCATAAGATGAGCAATTATGGCTTCAAGTTCTTCCGCCCATTCCACTATATCCGTCATGATTTGCTCAGTATTGCTTCCCAACGTGGTTACACCCTTTGAATTCGTTCCGCCAATAGGCCATGTCAATTCAACAGTTCTCCTATTACCTGGGGTAGCTCTAGATTTAACTGTGATACCAAAATGTCTAATTGTTGGTGGATGCCCCCAACACGATGGTCCATCTGCACCAGCGCCCCCTGCATTTCCCAAAAAAAGAGCAATTAAGGCGGTTGAGCAGGAGGAGGGTATCATTTTGGTTTTCTCAAATGAACCACAATACATCTTCAATCTCTATATTGTGGTGAGCCAGCATGCGCATTAGCGGGGCAAATTGATGGTTGCAATAATGATAAAACCTTCCATGAGCCCCAAGGGGGGTTTTAATCTATCATTTTTTAAATAAGGAAAACAGGGCTGGGAATTTTTTTGGTCTTTGGGTTATAAGAAAAACGGGCATACTTTCTCCCCCACCCTTTCATAAACCCCCCCGCACAAAAACCCACCCCAAATATCCCGCAGCTGCTGAGGGGTCACATTTGTGGAGCGTCCTTGTTGCTCAGTCGTCAGCTCAGGGATGTTTTATAGTTGTAGATTGACTTAACCTCTTCATTACCCGGTTTAGTTACAGTAAATATACGGGTTTTTGTTAGTTCCCCCCCAAACTTCTTTGGCATAAACGTGTGGAATCTAATAAAATTTTTGTCATATTGAATGTGGGCTCATCATCATATCCTATAATTGAAGTAATACATTTGACCAGTGGCCCCATGTAGTGAGCACCACTGTTGTTTCTCAGCGTATAGGCTTGATTCCGCTGAGTTGGTTTGCAGGGGTATTAGCCCCCGAGAAACCCAAAATTGGACAATATGAAGATTGAAAAATTTAAATAAAGCGCAATAAACTTATATTTGGAGCTGTTTCTCCTTATTTTGACTTTTATTATTTAATACAAATCACAGACTTATCTGCAACTACCTAATCACGGAAAAACCTCCTCCTCAATCCTCTGTGTGACCTTTTTTATATCTCAGTTCCTTAGTTTGGTAGTCTTCTATTCGTCTTCCCTTTTTTAGAGCTCTTATTTTTTACCGAATTTTCAGCGTAATTCCCCTCAATTTGCTGAATGGTCATTATTTTGATCGATTATAATTTGTAAATTTTTCCATAAACCCTTTAGACTCATCTTGATTCCCCTTCCATTCCCCCTTTATATGAGTAGGGATCATCCAGTCATATCAGCTTCCCAAAAGGTGCTTTTCAGTTGAAGTTGCCATCTCATTGGAAACAACATCTAATCTTCCACATATCTCATCTGTTTAGATTCAAGGGGACTATCCTCTTTGATTCTGAGGCAATAGTGATTAAAGATGCAGAGGAGGCTGGGAAATGGAGAGCATTATAGGATCCCCCCCAAATCTCAGAGGTCAGTTCAATATCTTCCTTTGGGAAAGGGGTTTTAAAAAACCAAGAACAGATGGGTCAAGGGCCCCTGATTTCACAAACTGTATAACCTGACTGAGGCATTTCACTTGTCCAACCCCGGGTGCTCCCCATCCCAAAAAAAATTGCAACTTTAATGGTGATCAAGTTGCCCAAGGCTACAAAAAGTTTCCCAAAACAGTTTCCCGGTGGTTGGGGCCCCCCTTCTGGCAAAAGGAAAGGGTGATTTAAGTCCAGGGACCATCCCTTCTATGTGGGTTCAATTTTCCCATTTCCTAATAAAAAGGGTCTGAATAGAACAGCTGTACCCCACATCACCTAGGGCGACCTTGCCCATGTGGAAAATGAGCGCTGGGTAACAGCGAGCCCTCTGAAGATTCCTCCACCAGTTCTCATGCTTGCCTCTGCTAAATTAGTTTACCAAATTAAGGAAATCTGTGCAGAAATCATTGGTAACCATCTTCCAAATGAGCTGGATGGAATTAAACTGATGGCACTGAACCCTCAGTGTTGAAGCCAAAGTGTATGGAAATCTATGAGAATAAAGCCCGATGGGTAAGGGAAAACAATATTCAGAAGGGGACAA
>JAKSZP010012889.1:0-12483 GCA_022478985.1 Massospora cicadina
GTGATTGGTCGGAGCATATAACAAGGGGGATAATAATAGGAAAAGGGAATTCCTAAGACTTTTAGGGTTAAGCAAATATAATACAGTCGCCACCCTCTCTCGTCTTCGTTATGGTTTTGTCTCTCATGAATCAAAGCCTCCTCTACCCTTCTTTTTCTCTCTTTCTATGGGGCCTTTTGTCACTTGTTTATTCTCTTCATTCTTGCGCTCCTTGGATTCCTTTCTCATTCTCGGATTCTTCCATTCCCTAGACTTATTCCTTTTTTCTCTTTCAATCCCTGTTTCTTTCTCATACATTTATCTTGTCACCCCTTAGTTCTTTATGCTTTCTTGAGTGTTTTTATGCAATCTCGTTGCCCTTGCCTTATTTATTTGTATTCTTTATTTTCCTATCCCTTAATTCTTTTATCCTTTGTAGATTTCTTTCTACCCAATCTTACACGTAGTGATTTAAGACATTATATAAATAATGGGTCGTAATCATTATCGTAAAAGTATCAGAGAAATGGGGGGGGGAGTATGAAAGAATTCTGTAAATAAAAAGGCTAATGAAAATTAACAAAATAATTTGTGAAAGAATATTAAATGGGCCCTGATTCGTATAATAATTTGAATAGGTAAATAAATATAAAACGATCCAACCAACAATCACGAAGTGATATAAAAAAGAAAAACAAATCGACAAACCCCCTAAGAATAGGGGGATAAAAAGGGTATCGAGAAAGTTAAACAAAATAAGTGTGAGAGAAACCCATCCCATAATCTTACTTACCGCTAAGTTTCTCTACACTAAATCTCCGTAATCCTAATTTGATAGAAAGATTAAAACCCCGCGGGAATGCGGGTAATCCCCTAGGAGCTCATAACCCCAACAATTTGGATTTAGTAAAAGAATCCTTAGTAAGTGTAATATAAATAGGAATAATCAAAAGAGGTTATTATTAGCTAATCCAACCAAGCTAATGGAAATGGATTGGTATTCGGAATTATTCTAGAGCCCATAACTAGATTTTTATCATTTGGAAAGTTTACTTAATTGACAATCAATTAATAACGGATAATACCTAATGACCGAATATATTAGATTACACGAGCACGTTTATAGAATGGAAGGAGGAACATAGAAAAGGAATTAGGATAGGGTTTAGCACTAATAACTAGAAAGAGGGACCTAATCGAAGGGTTGAGCATATGAGAATGAATCGAAGGGTAAGGGGAAAAAGAGTAGAACAAAAGGGAGAAAAAAGAAGGGATGGATAAGAAAAGGGTACAGAGATCTAACCATAGTTTATGTCAGTAAGACGGAGAATATTAGCCTAAATGGAAGATAAAAAAGGGGAAACTTAGATGGGGAATTTTATAACTATGTGCCCATAGGAATTAGTTTATGCTTTAGGGTGACTAACTCGATTGTCTTAAATCTAATATGGAGAGAGTGGAGAGACGAGTACCTGTTTCATTATATGACGAAAAATGGAAGTACTACTCGGATCGGTGGGTAGAAAAAAGGATAAAGAAGGGAGATTATAAAAGAATAAGTGGGATTGAAGAATCCAATCAAGAAAAAGATAGACATAGGAGAGGGAGGACCGAGAAGTGGAGAGACAAAGGATTTCAAGGGAGGAATGAATTGAAAATAGATTATAAAAGTTGGAAGTGATTCTATACTTCAGTCGCTAAGTGGTACATATTTGTCTATGATAAATAACTGGATAACTTAAGGATAAATTAGCGGCATATAATAATGATTGCAACCTAGCTAATGGTAAAGGTTAGTCGGGATGATTGATTAGTGAAATAATATTTGAGTGGGTTGCCTTTCTCATATGCGTTTAGGAATAGGTGAATAAATTGTAAAAGAAATTAACTAAAGTTTACCACTCAATAACCAAGAATCCCAGGCCACGACGAGGTCGGGTTTACTATGTCCTCCCAGTTCGTGTAATTGGCAACTTATAAATAAGAAAGAACCAATCACTATGTGATTGTAAATCAAGAAGGATAAGGGAATAAGGGAATAATAAATCGTAATAGACATAAGCATAGAATGGAACTCTTCCACTAAAAAATTATTGAAAAGGTAATAATTTACAATATCGTACAATGGCTTCCTTACTCTCTCCCCTAAGTAATATTCCGTCCCCTGGTTTTTATTATTATATGCTTTATCCTGTTTATGGTTATATTCGTTTATTCATCCTTTATGCTTTATTCACTTTACAGTTCTATCCCAAATTGTTTAATGGGTTAAAGTGGTATTTCCCTAGCATCCCTTCCCTCTTTACCAGGTTTTATCCTCGTTTAATCGGATTCTTTCTATTCCTTAAATGGAATAATATTTAGATGCTGCTTCGTTTTATTACCCAACTTTCTTTACTGGTTATTAGTTGGATAATTAACTAATAGTTAAACTGAAAAAGGTAATCATTATAAAAAATACTTCCAAGGCTAAGCCAAAGACCAGTAAGGGCATCCCCACCCAATTAACCCGGTCTGGGCACAGGATTAGGTCAATGGGGGCGAGATATGGGTTAGTATTAGTATATTTTATATATAATACCCTATAAATTTATTATTTATCTTATTGTTCACGCTTATAGAGTAAGTGGCACTTATCTATTTTATGTTGTATTAAAAGGGAATGGTTATACGTTATATCACTCGTTTGTACTATTCTTTGTCTGTCTGAATCTTGTAGGGTTTATTTTAGTAAACGTTTTTAGTATCTATACTCCACCCTTTTTTCTTATGAGGCTTATTCTTCTTTCTCTGCCCTTTTTTCTTATACTCCTTCTTTTCTGATACATTCTTCCAAAGTTCATTTCATTTTTCTTTCTCTTTTTATGGTTAGATTTCTTTTCGTCTATCATTTTATGACTTCTCTTATAGAAGTCTTTATATATTTCCCTTTTATGGAATATTTCTTTCTATTTCTTAATTGCTAATCCTTAGTTTGGACCTCCTTTCCATTCTCCCCTACCCCTCCGAGGATCCCCTACGGCTTAGATTCCCCTTACCCTCTCCTCCATAAGCAATCTAATTATGCAAACCTACGAGCCATGGAAATTATATTATGCTTTATCTCAATGGTTTCTCTATTTTGCTTATTCTTATTTCATATTACTTGTTTTCAATATACAGCTTTTTGAAAAGCTTATTGGTTATTCTTTATTGGTTTTATTTCTTATAACCTACTAGGGGCGGGCGTGGCCCTTTCCATTCTATCACCCTCCCCCCTTACATTCTTGGGTTATTTATCTATTTTGTAAACCCACTATTTATTCTCATATCCTATCAGATATGATTATGGATTCATTTATTAAATTATGATCTAGCTAAGGATGGGTCAAATTGGGAATGTCACTCCCCTCATTTAATTACCCCCTTAAATTTTATAGAGGGGTGGGATTTACTATTTTGTACTGTGGCTATCTATCGTTATTATGGTTATCTTTGTCACTTGTTAATTTATCATCCTTCCTTGAGTGATCATTAGATCAGATGAGACTCTTTTAGCTATGAGTTATCTATGAAGGATTATGAATAGAACTAAGAAATGGAAAGGGTATTTCTGTTATGAGGGTTAAAGAATTAGATTTAACAAAAAAGATTGGGATATTTTAAGAATCAACAATAGGTCTCATATAATCATTATACGGGTTAATAGGATCTATTCCTCACCCTCTGATTTTCTATCTTTTTTAAATGGCAAAGTAAATCGTGTTTATTACTGGGTTATCCTTAGCGGATATTCACTCACACATTTATTAATCTGAGTCTCCTTTATAGAATCCCAAACAGGCTATTCTTAGTCCTACTGATTATTGAAAAGGGATCGGTTTAATAAAATACAATCTAGAGAAGAAGGAAATTCGCCTTAGTGGAAAGTTTGTATTCGATAGTTCATTGATTTAATATTTAAACCCACCATAAATTCACAAAACTTTATCCTTCGGATCACGAGCTCATTTATGCTAACACTAAAATCTTTAAGTCGAAAGAGGCATCATCAGATAATTGGTAGCTAATAATAAAGAAGGGACCATCAAAAATACCTAGAGGTTGGCTCTATCTTAGAATACGGAACAAAATTTAGCCTTAATCAATATATTCCTAATTAATCATAAAGACGTAATATTAATTGCTAAATATTATGCTTCAGATCACAAGGCCCTTTATATAATCCCCCTTTGCTCCAGGTATTATAGAAGACAAAAATGGGATTCTATCTTTACAAGGGACAGTTCTTATTTCTGTGGATCTTTCTAGCCACCCTGAGTTTACCTATGATCCTTTATCAGAGTTCATTACTGGTTTTACTTAAATATAAATTTAATAAAATGGGATTATATTGGTATTATAAGGGGGGGATATTTCCTTTATTATATCTTTTTATAAAGGAGATGCTTTACCTTTTATCATGTAATTGAACAACCAATTCTCTTTTGCTTTTCGAGTTTAGAAAATTCGCCTATACTTTGGGTTGGATAATATAGTATTAAATGGGTTAATCAAATGGACTTATACTGGTTATATTCCCACTAACCCACACAACTGTACGGGTTATCTATACCCTTCCAGTGTTATGGCTATGACCCATTCGCTAACCCCTCTGACAAGATAACCCACTACATCCGCCTCATGAAATAATAGTAAGGAGCGGATTAAATCAACTGTACTTGTTTGGATGGAAGAGTAGAGACTACTCAGAATATAAAAAAACCTAACTTCGTAGATAGGGATAATGAAAAGAAAAAGGGGGTAGAGAGAGGGAGAGGGTATAGAAAGCCAAACCATATCTATGCCCTCCAGTCCCTATACCACTAATCTTATTACCCTTTTAGAAACCCACATATTAATGATCCCCCTAAAGTATAAATCGTAGCATATAAAACAATGGGTCAGCCGTAGAATATTATATAAATATAAAAATTCGTAAATATTTGATAAAAATAACAATAAGTGAGAGAGTAAAGACGAGGAAGAGAAAGAAAATAAAGCGGAAAAAAGACGATAAAAAAGTGAAAATGCTAAGGATAATAGATCGAGATGAAAAAATGTAAGTAAGCAAGGCTTTATCCCATAACAATGTGTAAGTTTATACCGTAGCCGAGATTGGGATAAGAATCTAAGAATCATATAAAAGGCCAAATAGCTTGAATTAGGAAAGGAGGGTAAAAGAGGAGTATAAATTCACAAATCTTATCTTGCAGCTTACGAGTTCATAAAGAATAATGGGAAAAACTAAGAATAAGGAATCAATAGTATACCAAGAAAGATACAAGGGAATAAATCAATAAATTGGCTAAAAAGGCATAAAAGGAAGGTACATAAAGGATAAGGTAATACTTAGATTGTACTATCAAGTGAGCTCATCTGGTATTTTGTAATAAATTTATAAGTCGCTTATTTTATAATGCGACTAAGAATCCACTCATTATTAAATCGAAATAGGTAATAAATAGTTAATTAATAGCAAATACCCTGGTAAAAGGGGGGTAAATCAAGCATAAAGAAATACAACCACAAATAAAAAAGAAAAGGGAAGAGGTAATACTAAGAGCCTACTCTAGCTAAGGATAAATTCCAACTAGGGAGTAATACCTCTTAGATTGGTAGCCATAGAGTTAATATATGGACTTGTTTTAGTTAATCGTAAAATGGGATCCTTGGATTTTTGAGCGTATAATATAAAATTGGTTTCATAAAGACATAAGATTATTCAATTGAACGAGACCGGATTATTACTTATTAAACGTTAAATCGTAAAGAGGACCCTTTTTGTCAATACTACCTGATTAAAAGATAAAGAAAATCATAAAAAGGAGTAAAAAGAAAGCGGATAACGAATAAAGATGGGAAAGGGATTCGTCTATCTTATAGTCGGAAATTGGAGAATAGAATTTATCTTATGGTTTATGCCCTAGTTTAATATAAGATAGTTCTAAAATGGCAATTGATAAAAGGGTAATGCAAATCGGAAGATAATTTATAATAACGGGGATAAATAGATTCTTATAGTGCCCTCATGTATTGGGTTAGTTTATATATTTTACAAACCATTATCCCCCTCAAGGACTCTCTTTTTTTACAATGACACACACTTATATTGACAATTAATCCGGATTTTCTACTATGAGCAATCTTTATGGTTTGGGTTTGACATCTATGGTTATGAGCGAATCGTGGTTGTTAGTCGGTTGGTTTGTAGTTAAATACTTTGATTTAAAGGGACCCACAGGAAAGCTTTACACACTTATATATCTGGTTTCCATAAGAGCGTATCGTCCCAAATTTCGTCTACGACTCAAGACGATAGTAATTAAAAGACACTAAAGACTCGTGGGGGGAGGGGGTCTATAAAAGTGAGAGAGGACCTAAGTTCAAAGGCGGCTATAGGTTTACATGTTGCCTTTTCATGTTGTGAAAAACTTTAACTTAGATAAAATCCACGAAAGGATGCAGAGAATAGAGAAAGATTTGAGAAAGACTAAGCCTCGTAACCTAAATTGGGGATAGTTCAAGAATGGGAAATCGGATAAGTTGGTGGATAGAAATAATATCGCAAAGCTTTATGTTTTAGCTTGTAGCACAGTTTAATGCGGAGTGGGCTCAACTCTATTTTAAAAGGGCGAAAGACAACAATGTGGATAAAAATGAGTAGAAAATGTAGTGAGTATTGAAAATCACTTTTAGAACATAGAAAAAGAATCGGGAGAAGACTTCACTAAGGGAATAATGAAACCACGTCATAGGACGAAAGGTAGAAGTTTAAAGGTGGCAATAATAAATAGGTGGGTATAAAAATTGTAAGATTGCTAAGGAGTCCAAATAGCGACTAAAGTCTCAAGGACTCTATATTTTAAGGTCAACACTCCACTAATAGAAATTGGCCAGACTTAACTTGGTTCAAATAGGTGCCTTGTTGATTTATTGCCCTTCTAATGTCTTTGTTGGGGTCTACTATTTTGTTATGAGTTACGACCTTGATAGATTGGATGGGGTTTATTGGGTCTTATTGCGGACCAAATTTGCAACCAACGGGTTCTATCTAACAATTAGCCACCTATTATTGGGGATGAAGACTATTATCTGCATTCTTCTAATCTTCTCTTCCGTTTTATCTTTGTTTTAGGCCTTCTCGCATTCTCAAACTTCCGAATCATCCCAAATTTCCTAGTAAACTAGTCAAGGTCTGATACCCTAGACGTGATGGTCCCTTTTGCTCTTTCCCCATTTTATCCCTCCTCTTGGTTCCTTTCGATTTCTCTACATCCTCCATTCTCCTATTTAAGTTACGTTCACCCCCTGACATTTTATGTCTAAGTGGCCTCTTTTCTATCTTACTACTACTATTATTTGGTCTGATGGCCACACCTATTGAATTCGTCCATGGATTACCTTTCCTAGTTCATCCTTTGCTAGATTTTATACCTCCTTACTAGGGGAAGAAGAAGTATAGCAAGCCTATCCTTTTCAATCTTTCCTCTTTTACCCTCTCTCAACTTTCGCTTCTCTAAGATATCCCCTCCCTATTTTCGAATCTTTCTCATATCCCCTTCCTCTTTACAAATCTTTATCTTCCCCCCCTCCCCATCATACGACGTGATCCCAAACCACCTATCACCTCCAGATTATGCTAAGTCAGACGCTTCTCACCAGACCTTCCACCTATTGATCGATTCTGTGGCTTCCTTCTTCACTGGCTCTTGTCTCTTGTCATTCTTGTTGGCTTTCTCATATTGGTAGGGTGGTATCGGATTTGATTTTATAGTGACCTATGAAGACAAGTATATTCACCCTTTTTGATCTTCTCTCTCTTCTTTTCACTTTTCTATAAGCTCTCCTCTATTAACCTCTACCACATTCTAAACCTTTTTTCTATACTAATATATCGCCTTCGTACATACATATTTTAGCAAATTGATGTCATCCTTTTAGGGTTTTGATCCTTAGTCTTACCGATTCTTCCCCTTCTTCCCCAGTCTACTAGTCTAGATCTAGAGCCCACGAGTTTTATATATCATTCCTTAGATAATTTATTGGCAGATAAAGATTATAGACATTGGAAAAAGGTTTACTAAATTAATTATAGAGCACAATGAATAGTTATATTACTTTGCTTTATCTCATATTGTCCATACCTAGCCTTTAATTAACTATCTCCTGGGATAGATTAAGTTTAGTGTGCTTATTTGAAGATTATCTTTTTAGATAATTAATCCGGCATCAATCTTTTTATAAAATGCTTTATATACAAGTGGTATTTGTGATAATAATTTTACAATAAGTAATTAGATTTAGATTATATATTAGTAGAATACAATACTCGTAAGAGTATTATCTTGTAAAAAGAGGCATAAGATTGATAGCTAACATAAGTTACATATTATAGGGTTGGGAGTAGAAAAGTGAAGTATAGATAAATGTCTAATTAGGGGACCATAAATAATTTACCTTAAGACTAAAATATGGAAGGCTATCTTTAGATAATGCGAATATGTCAAATTTATATAAGAGGGTTTTTATTAGATAGTTTTATAGTACTGATGGTTATTTTTCTCCAAATTATTCTCGGTTTTGATAAACTACTCAATTGGTGGGCTATAGGTTGAAGTACAAATAGGTAAATTTGGATGTGACATCAGGGTGTAGCAATCACACATTTTATCTATCACCTACCCACAAATAGACTCTCTCTCTTTTTATTTATGTTGGATGTAATCTTTTGCCCCCCCCTCTTATTGCTATCCTACCTATGTTTTGTTTTATACCCCTTTATTCTTATTGGGTATTTGCCTTATCTCTTATGGTTTTCTATGCGATGAGTCTTATTCAGGTTCCCTTCAAACTCCTCCTTATTATTCTTGTGATCGGTGGTACTATATAAATTACTTCCCGTGAATTATATTCTAATTGGACCATTAAGATTATGTTACTAAGCAATATATAAATTTTATTATATCGTAAAATGGGAACATTGTAGGTTGTAGTACTCATATTTAATCTAAAACAAGATGGGGGTAGGGATTGTAACTTACACCTTTTTATAGAAAGCGATTAATGGTAGATCAATGGAGCTAATAACTTGTATTCTTAAGTTTATTTATTATATAATAGCAGAAAGTATAAAAGGTTGGAGGATAAATCTGAAGATGGTTAACAATTATTTTACAAGTGGAAGAATACCTCTACCTAGTTTTAATGATTATACAACCCTATTAACTTATAGTCTAAAAACCTGAGATTCTCCTCCTTGTGCTCACTAGGAAGAATACTAAACCCATTAGAAAGTTTTACTTAAATATATTGAATAAAGACTTTAATAAAAATAAGTATGTTAATATAAAAGGTTAACAATTATAGTAGGATTTATATAGTCAATGCTTTTTATATAAAACTTCCCTATTCTCTTATATATGTTTAGTTGTCCTCAGAACTATTATGATAAAATCTTTTTTGGTGGTTTCTAATATAAACCAATTCTTATATCCCCTCTTACTAGTTTTAGTTCATAGTTTGTCATTCTATTTGTAGTGAATTATCCATTAGTTTGAGTTAATATAAGTAGTATCTAGATGGTTATTTCCCCCTCGAGTAGGATATTCCCCATCGAGTAGGATCCATCTTCATAACCTAGCAAATCATTGGGATTGTAAGAAGGTTGGAGGTTGTCTACTTCATTTAATTAAAGCTGATAGGGAATATAGACCAGAATCTTGAATATAGAAAGTGGAGGGTAAAATGATAGTAGCTATAATATGTGAAGGAATGGAGGAAGATGATAGGAGATTGAAAAATGGCTGGTCTAATATAATAAAAAGATAGTAAATGAATAGGGGGAGTGGGGAGGGAAGTAGGATAAGGTGGGGAAGGAAAGTGGAAGTGCGGGAATAGGGAAAGGCCTAAAGGTTAAGAGAGTGATAAGAGAATGGGGGAAAAACTAGAGATCCCTGAGGTTGGGCCTTATATCTTGGTATACCCCTCCTCTTGCTAATAAATATCTTTTATTTATATGACCGTTGTGAGACTCCTTACCCTTCAGATTGTTCACAGGAGGGGATACTCAGTTAAATCAAATTACTCTTATAATATTAACTTAGGGGAAGACCCATGGGTTCGTTATACCTTGTAATAGGAGAATCACTGGTTACCCTATAATTGAAGTATAGGTATATACATGTTATCAAATAAATATTGGTTATTATATAGGAGAAGTTCAATAAGCCAATACAAATCAATAGTAGAAAAACTTATATGAAAAATATATCAAAACCCATAAATTATCAGGAAACTTATGATTGATGAGAGAGGGGAATCATTTTATGTTGGTAATCTAATAGTTATTATATGGTAATATGCATTAGCAGGAAATACCACATTAAACCCCTATACCCCTAGTCTGTAAGGATAAATTAGCCTATAACGTGTAATAAAGGTAGATAGGTGGATTTATATAATGGTAACAGAAGGGTAGATTGTCTTATCCCGTAAAAAGATAAGATAATGAGGAAGATAAAAGGCTTATGAGAATAAAAAAAGAGTAAGATTGGAAAGAGGGGTAGGGGGATAGACTCGTAAGAGATAGGCCAAATAAAAGGGTAGCATAAGAGAACCAAAGAAGATTGGTAGAAATACTAACATGTAATCCAACCTATACCGGAATCTTTCTTATTCCCCTTCTCCTGAAGCATCTTCACATGCTCCATTCCCTTATTTGCTTTTCTGTTATTTTCATAGGCCTGTATATTTTATCCTTGTATTCTTGTCTCTCTCCCAGTTCGTATATTCGTTATTCGTTCTATTTCCTTATATTGAGATCTTTACTCTACTCCATCTTTACAGTATAGATTATGCAACCATAACCCCCGAGTAACCTTAGACGTATTATCATAACTACTATTTTTTATAATACTATGGAGCATAATAATTGGATATTATGAAGGTGATCCCGAAAGAGTGACCTCCCTATGGGATTATCACCTCCTGTACTCCTGCTATACGTTATAACCCTTCTTAGGTTACAGTTAGATACGTTTATCTTTGTACTAAGGTCTATTATTTAGCTAATCACTTAAATTATCTTACACCTATTGTTTTTGACTTAAGGCTCTCTTACAGTTAACTATTATAGAACTAGAGATTTAATCACAGGGAGGTTGTGATACCTCACTTCAACGAGGAGGATAATTAGGTAACTCTTATTCAGTATACCAACATCTACATTATGGAAAGTTTGCCAAGATGATTCCCAATAATAATTGGATTTAGCTAATTACATATTTGTAATACCCTTCTACAATTGTATTTTTAAGGTTCATTTTCTATAAATAAAGTTTTATCTAATCACATCACAGTATAATAACCGTTAGGTAAAAATTAGTTATCAGTAACGAGGATTACTTTTATATTACATTTATGAGCAAATAAGACCAAACTATTACACTATAGGTAGGATTATTTATACAGATATTTGTTGTGAGTGACTATATGAACCACAACTCTCTACATAAACCTTTGATAAGGTTTATTACCCTTTATAGATTAATAGATTTCTCTAATTATAGGCATATGGAACTAAGCCCTACTCATTAATAATTCTATCCCTCTTTGATTTTCTTCTAATGTAATTTCATCCTATGATCTGCAGAAGTTACCTACACGTATTCCTAAGGATTGTACCTATGACGATCCCTCTTACTTTCATCCCAATAAATAAACATTATAGGGCAAGTAATCATGTGTGATTGCTACAATAAACCAATTTAGCTAGTATACAATTTACCTATAATAGAGTGATACGAGTAAACTGAAGATTCTTAGTTTATAGGAACAAAGATGATGGTCTAATGGTTGCTATAATAAATAAATAAAGTTGTTAATCGTAAAACTTTATCGGAAAAAGAGGGAGAATAAGGAGACAAGGAAGAGCAGTAGGTGAGGAAGGCCGAAAAGAGAAGGGGAATAAAACCCCAATAGAGGGGGGTATAGGAATCCAAGAAATGAAAAAAGATAGGGGTAATCTAACTACAAGTTAACAGGGAACTAGACTTATGCTTGCGTATGGTAAGAAGGTGGTTTGGTGAAGTAGGGTTTAATAAACAAAATTAGAAATCAATTTAATAATAAAAATGTTTGTATAATATTAGTAACTAATCCCTTAAATTCTACTAATCTTTAAATGTCTTTTACTTCAACTAATATTTTAATCTATTATATGACTTCTACTTATCTTTCACTTTTGATTGTTCAAGTTTTATAATTTTTCTCTTAGTTACTATATGCCGCTTTTCAATTTATCCAATTAGCTAAGTTTTACCATTTTACATTAACGAGTGACTCCCTCTTGAAGGTTGATTTTCTTGTAAGGTTATTTGTTAAAGTTTTTCTTTCCCTAGACTAGACGGTTTATTACCTTGTAGAAGTTTATAGTAGGATGGATCAGAGTAAATGGTAGAAAACCTATATAAAATGCTTGATCAT
>JAKSZP010012890.1:0-12435 GCA_022478985.1 Massospora cicadina
ATTTAATTTAACTTTTTATGAGTAAACTAATAATAAACTAAACAATTAAAGCTATGCACTTAAAAATATTTTAAAAGAACCCTATGAGAGCTTTTTTAAAATTGGGCTAGATAATACATGAAAGCTACTATCTATATAACTCTACTAATACCTCCTAAAAAACATATATGATTTAGTAACTAAGTCTAATAGTTATTTATATTTATCCATCTTTATAATGAATTTTAGCTACTCCAGTTTAGCTGATATCATTGTTTGCATGAAAAAATGGAGAATTAATTTTTAAAAATCTCTATAAGTTGTTACTGTCTGACATAATAGAAATATATAATACAATTTACTATTAGAAAGGTAAATTAATCTGAAAGTATTTGAACGGAGATATCTGGAAAATCAGGCTAAATAAAAACAAGTAGCTTATACTAATAACAATATAATTGCGGCACATTATATGAAATAGTCCTTTTATAAAATTGAGGAGTTAATTTGGAATAACTAAGTCTAATAATTATCTTGAATGATATTCTTTTTTTGACTTTTTAAATTTTAAATTTTAAATTTTATTTGAGGTACGCTGACCAGGAGATGGACAGTACCAAAAATCAAAACAAATAAAAGAACCTGATCAATATAATGAATGATAAGGCAAATAAAAAACTTCTATTCAGGCAGGGTGAAAACTGCTATCCCATCATGGCATAGGGTGAGGGAGGGTCAGGCAGGTTTTTTGTAGACATATCTGCCATGACAATGTCTTTTTGTTTGAGTAAGTGGACAAAAGCAGATAGCCAGGGCATTGGGCATCAGCATAGTGTGGGTGGATGGCAGTGTAGTAAGAGTTCTTCTCCTCTTCATTGAGAGAAGCATGGTAAACAACTTTGACATATTCCACTAAGTGATGCTCATCTTGAATGCAGGCATTGGGGAGCTGGGTAAAATTGGAGATACTATGGAGGGTGGTTTTAGTAGATGTGTTAAATTCTGTTAGTTTAGTGACATGCATAACAGCAGCTTCAGCATCATCAAACAGTTTTGAGATATCACTGCAGGCTGATTTGGGGAAATCTGGATGGAAGTAGAGTGTGGGCAGCCCTAGTTAGTATTGAGCCACTGATTAAGCTACTGCTTTGCATAGGTTTGGGAAATGGGGGGAGGCTACCGCTGCAAAGGCAAGCTAGTGGTTACTTTGGTAGGGGTCAGCATTAAGTTTAGGAGTGAAATGTATGGGGGGTGGGGTATCATCAAAATCAGAAATGAAAAATTCAGGCTGACTATAATCAAACTGGCCAAGCGGTTGACTGGATATCTCACTCATGATAACCTTACCTGATTCATCAATCTCTGCCAATAAGTCCCATGTATTTTGGTATACAAGAATATTAAATGAAGGCTCTTTTTCTTTCCAATTACTATCACTTTTAGTAATATGATTTGATTCAAACAGTACAATTTTATAATCAATATCAGGTGAGATGAGTATGAGTAATAAAGCAAAGAGTTGGACAAACGTGGTAAAGGGCAGCGGACCCAGACCTGCACCACCCAAAAGGTACCAAGTGCACAGGTATAAACAAAAATTTTAGCAAAAACAAAAAACCTGAGGTGGCTCCCCCGTGAGTTTTATGAATTTTTTGATTAAATACTGCAGTTACATGTTAGTGTTTCACTCACAACCACTGTCAAAGGTGAAACATGGGATATGAGTTTTCCTGGGTGTAGAAACACTGACAATGTGGGAAAAGTTCAGCAAAGCCCAACAAAAAATTTTCCTGCACATGGTGTACTTAACAGCCCATACTATCTGCAAAGGTTGGTAGACCTTGGGTTTGAAACCACAGAAGAAGTGAATGAAGCAGCAAAGGTCAGAGTGGTACTCAACCTTCCTGATGGACAGCATTTGGTATTGACCAAATGCACACGTTGGACAGAATCAAAAGATATTTTCATAATCTTTGATTACCTTCTGACTACACTGGTGTGCACAGTAGTCAAAAGACATATCTGAGAAGGCTTGGAAGCCTATGGAGAAATTAAACACTTTGAGATGTAAAGATTCCAGCTAATGCTGACCCTTAGCACTAGGAAAGCAATCACAATTATTTCCCCAAACCAGGAGGTAGTGGAGGATATCACAAAAATCCCCCACATCACATCCCTCACCATTGATGGGAAAAAATCCCAACTGTTCCATGCAACAGTGGAGAGCGCACCCCCCATATGCAACCACTGCCAGGCCTTTAGGAACAAGATTCATGCTTGCCCTATAAAAGAAGGCCAGAGAGAAATGGAATTCTGTGAGAAGGAAATGGGCGAAGATAACTCAGAGTATGCCAAAATCATGTATACAACACAAGCATTCAACTGGGGAGAACACAGAAAATATAAAATAATTGACCCAATTTCCCCAAAAGAACAAAAATTGTCCAAACAAGCTCACAAGCTGGCCACAGACAAGGCAAAGGCCTTGGTGGAATCATCCATATCACTGGAACAGATCCAGGAAGACATTGATGAATTTGAATCAATGGACCAATCAAACCCCACAGAAAAACAAACACTAATTTGAACAGATTTAATTTGGTAGAACCCAATTTGGAAATAAATGCAGCAAAACTGGGGTTCAGCAAACCCCTCAAAATTGTGGAACATAACCCAATTGGGAAGTAAAATCAACAATGGTTTGTGCAAGAAAATAATGTGGCCAATAAGAGCACACAAGTGCACTGTAATGATAAATTGAAACTAAGCAAAGACAAGAGAGGGGCAAAAACAGTGGCAACGAAAGGGGCAGAATACACCCCAACTCCTACTCATGGTTATGCTCTCTGCAGCAGAGGTGCATTGGAGAGTAATGTGAGTGAGGGAGTGGGGATGGGGGGCCCTGCTAACCGCTCCTGAGGCGCATTGGGAATCTCAGTAGAGATAGGGACGCTGAACATAGCGGGACTCAAGGCATTAACGTCCTGGGCCAAGAAGTTTAGTCTCCTGCAATACCCACCTGTGGATATCCTAATGGTGCAGGAAACCCACTGTCCACAGGAAGAGGAAAAGGCATGGGAAAACATGCTCCTCCCAGCAATATTGTTTTGGTCACAACACTGTGGGGTAATAGTATGCATGAACCAAAACTTTAAATTTATCAGCAAAAATTTTTCCTGGATGGCCATATACTTGCTGTAACCTTCTCATGGCACACCAAAGTGCACACAATAGCTAGTGTGTACACACCAAACTGTGCACCTGACTGAAGAGAATTTCTAACGGCTCTAACACAACTAAATCTACCAGCAAGCACTTTATCATGGGAGACATGAACTGCTGGATTAACCCAGACACTGACCAATGGCCATACACAACGGAGGTACCACAAGGGCAAGTGGAACTCAAAGTACTAAAGGCCACCCTGGGACTATATGATCTGCTACCAAAAAGGCTACCCCTACTGCAAAACATGACACGCCCACATGTACACAATGGTGCACTTATCTCTATGTCATGGATAGACCTGATACTCACACCAATAATTTTCTGTCACCAAATTCAAAAGTTTAAAACTACAAAAATCGAATTTTTTGACCATTGGCTAGTTTTGGTGTCCTAAAAACTGGCGGAACCAAGTACCCAAGCTACCAGATGGTGCATAATATGCTCAGAAAGTTTAGCTGACTCAGAATTTCAATCCTGGATGGAGGAAATATCCTCAACCTAGGATTTTCAAACACCTTTCTGCTTGGGTCCACTAACCATCTGGGAAATCTCAAAAAATCAACAACCCAACAAATCAAACATACAATGTCTAGAAAGCACAGGGCAGCTTCAGCCATTATCAAGCACACCTTGGCAGAAATCGACCACCTAGAAAACAATGTCCCATGCACAGGGTATAGCCCTGGATGGGCTTGCAGATGGGTGGAGGTTTCTGCTCGGCTAAACGCCCTGATCTGCAAACACTAACACCTAGTTGAAAACAATACAGAGCAAAAAACATAAGATGGAGAAACTTGCTCAAGTTACTTTTTTTGCTGATTCCACGCCCAGAAAAATATGATAGCTTGCACACAAGTCCTATGACTGGACAAATCCATATCAGAAACACCTGAAGAAGTTGTGACCAAAGTGCACAGGTTTTATATGAACTTGTATAAATCTGAACTGGTTAAACCAGAAAAAATTGAAAAATTCCTCACAAGCACACATATTAACACCTTGGCTCAAAATAATATTATAATCAACATAATATCATGCAAGGAACTATGGGAAGTAGTATGCAGTGCACCAAGAGGGAAATGCCCTGGAACTGATGGGATTCCCTATGAATTTTACATAAAATATTTTACTAACATATATAATATTCTTCTAGCTTCCATGAACAAGTATATTATGAAAACATGCCTCCTACCTGGAGTCAAAGAAGCCTACATGGTCACTTTATCCAAGAAAGGAGACAGATTAGACCTATCCAACTGGCGCCCAATTTTCCTAACCAACACAGATACCAAAATATTCACAAAAATCATGGCCAAAAGACTAGGAGAAATTGCAACTGATGCAATATCCCCATCGCAATATGGATTTGTTCCAAGAAGATCCATATGGGACAACATCCACACAGTTGCAAATGTCTGCCAGTCTAAAACCTCTGAAGCGCTTGTCTTCTTGGACCAACAGAAGGCATACAACAGAGTGAACTGGACCTATCTTAGGGCCTGACTTCAAATATTCAAACTCCCAAATAGATTCATAAACTGGGTGATGATGTTCACTGAGTCAGTCACCATGGCTGTACGTGGAGCAGGCTTCTTAACTAACCCAGTTATCCCACAAAGAGGACTCAAACAAGAAGACCCCTTAAGCCCTCTACTTTACAATTTTAGCTTGGATCCTCTAATCCAGAATACAAACACACTTCTTAAAGAAATTAATGTCAAGGGCCAACCACCAGTCAAAATGATGGCCTTTGCTGATGACTGTGTGGTGGGAATATCCAACAATCAGGATGCTTACAGGATTGATAAGATAATACAAGATTACTCAGCCATAAGCAACATATCACTTAACACTGAGAAAACGGAAATCATACTCCTGGGAATTTATCAGACTCATTGGACGCCATCTACCCAGGGCCAACAAACTAACACAACACCAAGACTCCTCACCAGACATAGGAGGTAAAATTCAGCAATAACCCCACTGAAACTTCCCTTCACCACCAATCCAACAGCTGGACCTGTCCGTCACTTGGGGGTATGGCTAGAAGCAGGAGATTACGCCAACTCCATGATGGAAAATCAACTCCTAGACAAAATAACAAAACGCATTGCCTCCTTACATGGACACCAAACATGTTTAACAGGAAGGGTCACAGTAGCCAACTCTATGATTCTATCAATCATATGGCTTATGGCCCATGCAATTGCTTTCTCACCGTCATTCTTCAATAAAATTCACGCCCTATTACAAGGATGGCTCTGGTCCAACCACAACCCCCCTGTATGCCTCAAAACCCTATTTAGCTCTAGAAGGAATGGAGGTATGGGTCTAACTAATTATGTAGAGCAAGTGACCCATATACTAGGATCCTGGATAGCTCAGGTGACTAGCCCAGACCTTCCAGATACACATTGGGCCAGAACAACAGGATATAACTTTACACAAGCACTTCAACTAAGAAACCCAGATCACCCAAACACGTTAATTAAGTATCTGGCATCCCATCCTACAGCCGCAGGACCATATGGCACTCCTGCACATTTTAAACAAATACTCCTAGCCATGAGAAGAACAATGTGGAGGATCCACATAAGTGGCCAAACCAGTCACCGAGGACGCCCAAGGCTAACTTACAGACAGAAAATCAATGACCAAATAGTCACAGATAATATAATATGTAGAAATCTGAGCACCATAGCCAGGATAGATTACCTGGACCATATGGATATACCATACAACCTGGAGACTCAAAGAAGAGTATGGAGATACACACATCACCCTCACTCCAACCCAGGATAAGAGCACATGTATGGATGTGCATGAGGAGAGTATACCACACAGCAGAACGGGTAAATGCCACTCACTCCTCATGTACAATATGTGGTCAGTATGGAAGCCTAGCCCACCGTTTAGAACAATGCCCAATATCAGTGGCTGTATGGAAAGAGGCCATGCGCCTATTCCGCCAAGAAAGTGAACAACCATTTATCCTAGTAAGGAACATGTTCACTATAAACATAGACTCTCCTATACACACATCCCTCAGGGCATTAATAATAGCAATAGCACTATGGACAATCCATATGATAGTACTGGAATCGTTTACAGGAGCAGCGCCTACAATCCAAGAAGCCATCAATCATTTCCACTGCCATATATTGGAACATTTCCAAGCATGGCTGTTTGGACACATGACCCCCCATAACTGTAACGGATCAGGTGGTACCTGATCCATACATTTCTATGGATCAGTTAGTACTAGATCTGAATATAAAAAGAAACCTGAATGAGAAGGAATCAGAGCGAGGGAAATTTGACAGACCAAAGCCAAATTGCATCCAAGTCAATATAATGTTTGGACTTTTAAGCGTTTTGGACAATGATTCCATGGGAAATGGAATCTTCATTTGAGATGTGTGGGATGGTTCAGGAGAGCTTGTCATAGTGAAAAGCCTATTTTATATTTGCAAATGCATTATATATTTGAGGATAGGCTGGCTTGAATAGCCAGTTGAGTCTTCTACAATAAATCCTAAAATCAAATAAAGATTTGTTGGCAGAATCAAAAAGAAAATTTTATTTAAAAATAGAATAATTATATCAGAAGGTATGGGCTCCAATAGTGGGCATGGTATGGCGTTGGCGTGCCACTCAGTATCCTCCTACAGCGTGTGGACAGGGATCCAAGGACACATGGCAATGGCAGAACTTGGCGGATGGGTTCAGGGATTGGCTCTGGCGGGCTGGTCCCTAGTAGGGTCAGTAATGTGGCTCTTACTTCCTGATTCCCTTGTGGAATATTGGTGCAAACTCATTCAGTACAGTAACAGAAGGACAATCAACACATGGTTCCCCATATGGTTCCTAAAGGTTGATCCTTTCCTTCATACATGCTGCATCCAAGAATAAGCCAGCATAACCCCTTCCCTACCGTCCTAAGCTTGGTATCCTGGAGACAACAAGAGGGGCCTTGAACCCTCTGAGGTGTCTTTTAATTATCAAATTTCATTAGTTTATCCCCACTATATAGAAGTGCTTGTCCCCTGGTTGACCTTCCCCAAATAAATAAAAAAAGAATATTGGATGAATTCAGATAGGTAGGGGTGAATTGGCTACTTGGGTATGTAGGGTAGTCCAAGCCTGACCCTGATTGGGTGGGGTAGAGCTGGGTGGGCCTATATGGGTAGTTGATTTGGTAGGGGCTGATTTCCCACTCAGACCCATTGAACTGGATTGTTGAATGAGAGGGGGCAGCAAAATGTCCTATTTGGAATCTGATGAATAGGGCTCTAAAGTTATATCAGAGGAGGTGGCTCAAGGTAGGATTTTTTTAATGGTTGAGCCCAAAGCAGAGAGGATAAATTTGGCAACTATTATCAACATGAGCCCAAAAGAAATACTCAGGCACTGCTGCAATATGATCACAGGGGGATCTGGTAGGCTATGGCAGGGTGGTGTGATATTATGGTAGTGGCTGCGTGAGGGGTAGCAAGATACTTCACTCCAGAGGGAATAGCAAAGATGAGGTTGGGCTGAGTACCATAAGCTATAGGCTCTGCCATTAGCTGATCATGCAAAAGTTGGGGAGAAGATAGGAAGGGAGGGATACAAATTGACACCACCAGTGTGGTATCAGATGGGAGGTGAGTACAGGTAGTTTGGATAGGAGTGTTTTTATAAATAAGTGGAGTTAAAGCTGCTGCTACAGCATCCTCCTCTATCTGAAAATATATGTCAAAATAGCCCTTAAAAGGGCAGAAATCAATAAAACCCCTGGTGCAAAGGCAGCGGTGGTGAGCTCAATGATTGCTTTGTTGGTATATGGGAATAACCACCTGTAGTCAACATGGAGGCAAAAGTGAATGTTGGACTGAGGAAGGGTGAGAGGGTAGGGCAAGATGGGTGGATGTGCGCTAGGTGGAGCACTAAGTCCTGAGGGTACAAATTGGCTAGAGGAATTTGGTGGGCTATTTGAGCCTGTTTGCATATAATTTCCTGTAGGGTGGAAAATGCTAGGGGATGGAGCACCACTGCCCCAATGTCATGGAAATGGCAGAAGAAGTTTAGACCAGCCTGCCAGTCAGGATGCGTGAACACCCAAAAAGCAAGCCAGAATGCCAGAGGCATTGCCAACTGTACAACTTGATAAGGAGCCAGGAAATGTGATACCACAAAGTGGTGGTGCAACAACAGGGTAAGGAGTATCCCAACAACAAACCACACTGAACTCATTCCCAACACAGTGGTTCTAACTGCATGAGGTGGGATTACTGGGATAGTTTTGATGAGATTATTGGCTTGAGAGGCTAACTCATTGGGGGCAATAGGGAGATGGATTCTTTCTTTCCATTGTTGTACATAGGGCCATAAGATCCCCATGTATTGTTGTCAGAAGTTCATAAGAGTGGGGTTGTAAACCCAAAAGTGTCAGACTTGCTGGGCCCAATTGGTGATAGAGGGAGCCATGGTGACCAAAAGAATTGGTAAAGTCCACCCGGAGTGCAGGCTGACAGGCCACCAGGGAAATGCCATCTGGGATGCAGTCAGAACAGAAAATAAAATTTTTTAATTTTTTAGGCAAAAATTTATTTGGAAAGGAAAGTAAGAAAATCAACCAACAATTTTCTCAGTGCCATGCAACTGATTAAATAGTGGTCAACTGGGTAGTGACAGGATGGGGTCAGGACCCACAAATTTGACCTACCCAGTGAATTATTTGGGAATGGACAGGTTTATTCTTTGGGAATTGACATTGCAAAATTTGGCAGTGGGCTGAGTCTCTGTCAGTTCAACCTCAAATGTCCAAACCAGGGCTTGACTATGTTTCTGACAGTTAGCACGATGGCGTTTGGCCCAACAGGTGATGGGAATCCCCCAAGGCCACCCCATATAGGGATGGGTCCATTTAGGGCAGGGAACGGGTTCAGGATGGCCAACCCACCCACGCTCAGTCATTCAACCGTTCATTCAGTCAACAGCAGCACATCAGGCACAACACCCAAATTACTATCAGAGGGCTTCAAACCCTCATTGATGGTGCCCGATATTTGTTCTACTAGTTTAGTGATTGAATTGGAACTGTCAGGCAATCTGGCTGATATCTCATTCTTCATGCTTTTACAGCCATTTGAATTTTGGGTATCAACCAGATTGCCAGCCAAATTAGATCCAACTAATTTCAATTTGGTAATCTCAGCACAGATTTCACTAATTCCCCACAACAGTTCTGCTGAGGTAAGTGTGGGTATTGGGGGTGGGATCCAAAGCTGATGAGCTGTTACCCATTGCTCATCTACTATGTGAGTGAGATTGCCCTGAGTGATGAGAGGTACCGCATCCTCTTTGGTGTCTTTTTATTTGGGTATGGGAAGATGACCCAATCAAGAGCCAAAGGACATTCCCTGAGACTTACACCTACACTGGGGTGGCAGGTGGCAGATCCATTGATATCAAGTGGAAAGTGGACATGGCTAGATGGCAGTGGATAAAATAAACTTCTTTTTAACTTTTTATTGGAATTCACTCAAAATTGAGTTTGAGTGGAAAAAAAAATTCCTTTCTTTATTTTCCAATTTATTTGAGGTATGCTGACCAGGGGATGGATAGTACCAAATCACAACACTCAAAATGACAAAATAAAACTACTAACCAGGTGGGAAGCAGAAACTGCTAACCCACCATGGCAGAGGGTGAGGAGGGGTTGGGGGGTTGGTTTTCAGAAAGACCCACCTCAATCAAGGGATGTTGGTTACAGTACCAGATCAGAGCAGAGATCCAGGGCGTTGGGGCATCTGCATAGTAGGGGTGGAGGTCAGCGTAGTAGGAGTTTTCCACTTCCTCATCAAGATAATGATGGGAAAGTGTTTCAACAAAAGCTGCAAGGAGAACTTCAACTTCTTTGCGGGCTTCAGGAAGTTGGGTGAAAAGGGAGATACTGTGGTGGGTGATTTTGGCTGAGGGTTTGAATGAAGCAAGCGTTGTGACATTCATAACAGCAACTTCAGCATCATTGAATAGTTTCGAGATGTCACTGCAGGGAGATTCAGGGAAGTTGGGGGGAAGAAGAGGGTGGGCAGGCCATGCTGGAGCTGAGCCACTGACTGGGCCACCGCAGTGCATAGTTTCAGGCACTGAGGAGAGGCCACCGCAGCTAAGGTGAGCTGGTAGTCACTTTGGAAGGGGGCTGTATTGGGCAGAGGAGTAAAATAGTGAGGGGTAGGGGTTTCATTGAAGTTGGGAAGAAAAAATTCTGCCCAACCATAATTGCCTTGGCAGAGAGGTTGACCTGTATGCTTACTAATGAGGATATTACCTGATTCATCAGTCTCAGCCAATAGATCCCATAGATTTTGGTTCACTGGAATAGTGGCATTCAAATTTGGGTAGGTGGGATTAGGCAAATGGGTAGCTGCTTGGGTGCCAATAGTGGTCCAAGCATTGCTCTGATTGGCTGGGGTAGATTTAGGTGGGAGAGTGAGGCTGGAGGTTTTGGGGGGCTGATTTTCCATGCAGGCCCACTGAACAAGATTGGAGGGTGGGAGGGGGCAGCAAAGTGCCCCATACTGAACCTCCAGAGGGGGGCTCAGAAGCTGCAGCAGCAGACTTGGCCTGAGAGCACACTTTTTTTCATGGTCAAGGCCAAAGCAGAGGGAACAAATCTGCCTACCATTATTGACCTGAGCCCAAAAGAAATGATCAGGTGCTGCAGCCATACTAGCGCAGGGTGGGATTTGTTGGGCTATGGTAGGGTGGTGTGGTATGATGGTGGCCGTTGCATGAGGAGCAGCAAGGCGCTCCGCACCAGATAGAATAGCAAAGATAAGGTTGGGCTGAGTGCCATAAGCCATGAGCCCCATGACCAACTGGTCATATAAAACCTGGGGTGGAAGGTGGGATGGGAGATTTGCAAAGGATACCACCAGTGTGGTGTCTGAAGGGAGGCAAGTACAGGTTGTGGGAATGGGGTTTTTTTATAAATTAGAGGAGTTTATGCTGCCACTTCAGCATCCTCCTCAGATTGGAACCCAATGTCAAAGTAGCCCTTAAAAGGGCAGAAGTCTATAAAGCCAGCTGGCGCAAAGGCTGCAGTGGCTAGGTCAATAATTGCCTTATTGGCATATGGGAACAAATACCTATAGTCCACTCTGAGGCAATAGCAAATGGCAGAGTGAGGGAGGGTGAGAGGATAGGGGTGAGAAGGGTGGACGTGTGCCAGGTGGAGCGCTAAGTCCTGTGGGGGACAAAATGGTTGGAAGCAGTGGGTGGGCTGTTTGAGCCCATCTGAATGTGCTTGCCTGCGGGGCAGAAAACGCTAGGTGGTGGTGCACTGCTGCCCCACACTGGGGTGGCAGGTGGTGGAGCCAAGGACATCAAAGAATAGGTTTGGGCAGACAGCTGTGGATAAATAAAACTTAAATTTAAAATCGCTCAAAAGTGACTTCGAGTGGTAAAAGAAAGTTTCCTTCCTTTATTTTTGAACACAGTAAATTTCAATTGGTAGATAAAGTTGGTAAAATAAGTCAACCTAATAGGTTTAATATAATATGTAGTTGAGGTATTGTTTTAAGTGTTTTAAAACTTGAGAATATTTGATTTTCAGCAAAAAATCATAAAATGCCAAAATGTATAGTTGATTAAATTAGACAAAGGCTTAAAGTTGTTTCCAACCAAACAATTGATATTTTAATGGCTTGCAAACTTATAAGAAATAGAGTCAATGTGGTCTAAGTAACTTAGCATTTTCATGTCCGGTGACACCAACATGTTGTCACATGAAACCCAAACGTTAGTTGCCAGTGGCAACATGTTGGTGTCACCGGACATGAAAGTGTTAATAATCCAATCATCATATTATTGAAGTGACATGATTGGTTTGGCAGCTCCTTTACTCAAACAAACTACTTGTTGTGTAAACACCATAAGTTTGGATAAACTGACAAGCTTATTGGGTAAAATCGAGTGTAGAATAGAATGATTCGCAATGCCTTAAGCACAGTGTTTTATTTTGGGTCTAGATGCTTTAATGCATTCGATTAATAATCCAATAGTACATGAGGTAAATTAATTGGACTAAATTAAATCTAATTCGAAATGTGCAGCAAAGTATATCATAAATCAGATATTTACAAACTTACAATTTACTATTACAGCAACCTTAAGGTAAAGGTTTTAATTTTAATTTTATTCGAGGTGGTCGACCTGGGGACGATACCACACCGATTAGGG
>JAKSZP010012891.1:0-12390 GCA_022478985.1 Massospora cicadina
GGATACAAATCCTTCTTTGTAATCTTATTCAGCTTTTGGTAGTCAATCACCACCCAGTTGGAGCCATCCTTTTTCTTCACGATTAGAATTAGACTCGCCCAGGGACTTAATGATGGAAATAGAAGCCCATGCTTTACTAGTTTTCTGATTTTATGATCCACTACCGCTTCAGCTGCTTTCGATTATTGGATCAGTCTCATCCTGATTAGCAAATTTTCCCTGGTGTCAACCTTGTGGATCACATCTCTCTCGCATCCCAAATTGTGGTCATCCTGAGCAAATACTTCCCAGATACCTTTTTGAACAATTTGAGCACATCCTCTTGCTGTCCTTCTGTCAGATCAGTGAGTCGCTCTCAATCAACCATTAGGTTGATAGTCTTGGTTACCCCTACCAGTAATCCCATCTCATTGAGAGTCCCAAAATCGTGAAATCTCCTCAATTTGGCTGTTGGGATTAGATGAACAAATGTGATGATCCAATTCTTCCTGATTTTCATCAGTTCTTCACTTAATTTCACAAGGAGAACTCGAATTTATCCATGGTCCAGTATTATAATCCCAGGAGCCACCCATGGCTCTACTCTGGACTTCTTCCAGGGGGTTCCAACCTCCCCATACAACAGCTCAGGTATCTTCAATGTCAACCCCATGTTGACTATCATCTGAGATCCTGGCAGTATGGTCTTTTCATTATTGATCCTCAGTGGAATTCCCTTGTTCTCTAGAATTTTTGTTAGCATATCTTGTTGCTTCTGACCAACTAATCGGTAACAAATTGGGACAATGCCATCATTGTATATTAAATTGATGAAGTTGTTTTTCCTATTCAGTGGGGATTCACCATCCTTCTGATATACCAAATATAACTTTTGACACAATATGGTCAACGTATTATCATCAAAGTTACATATGACTCCATTCTTCTGTAGAAATTCCGTCCCAATCAGAATGTCATAGTTTTTGTTTTCTAAAACTATTGCTGGCGCAGATACCACCAAGGACCTGAATCATAGTGGCAAAGCGCTATACGCTTCAATTGAGATATAGGTATTCAGTTCTGCTGTCCCGTACTCCTTCTTGTGTTCCAAGTCCAGTAAGATCTTCATCCTCTTTACCAGCTTAGTTGAGACAATGTTGATGGGTGCTCCGCTGTCAACAATTGCTCTCACCCACACTCGATTCACTTGTATGTCTATATATATACACTTGGAGTATTGCAAAATAGTGGTTACTGACTGTATAGCAGCGTTATTAGCTGAATTGAGAGTGTTAATAATTGGCGCTGATAAATCTGGAAACGATTCCTTTATCACGCTGATGAGGATTTACAAACTGGCCTCATCTAATCGGACTTCAGACAATTCTTTGGGATTCTCAGCAGTTTGATTCTTGTCCACCAGTTGTCAGGCGTATGGCCGGGAAACTTCCTTGATTATCTCAGGGTCAGTTCCCTTTGCCCCAGATCTGGTCACTGCATTTACATCCAAATTGGCACTTGATACAATTGATCCTGTACATCTTCGTCCACAAACATATCACTGATATCAATTTTTCTTGGTCATGATGTCAGGAGGAACAGGCTTTTCCAAGCTCTAGACTGGCCCCTGTCTAGGCCACAGGCCCTTTTCCCAAGTCATTTGGTGGAAGCTGACTCTTTCGCCTGGACAACGTTGATTTGATCCTTCAGCTTCTTACAGTGCACGGCGAATGTCCCTTCCCACCTCATTGTTAGCAGACCTTTTCTTTCTTATTCATTCAACTGAATTCTTTAGGCTTATTCCCCATCCCGGCTCAGTTGTTTGCCTCTTTAGCACCTTCGTTCCCCTTCATGGGATTTGAATTGAGCACCAGATTGGATTTGAAACTTTCGTTTGGGGCATCAAAGGTTGCACCCAAAAACTTTAAATTATCTACCATTTGAGAGGTAGTTATTTCTGTCACAAACATAAAAGACATCATGTGGTGCAAATTGCAATAGTGCCAAAGGGCCGCTTGTAAGGCGATTATGGCATTAAAGTCATCCAGTACCTTTGCTCCAACCAGAAAGTGCGACTCATGGTGGAACTGATCCGCGGAGCTTGCCAAAGACTCATCTTTATGGAACTGGATTCCCATAAACTCCTGTTTGCGCTTTGACATGCTTGTCAGACTCCCAAATTCCTTCATGATGGCCGCCTTTTCCTCCACATAAGACCAGCTGTCCCCTCCAAGTGGGGTAACACTAAGTTCTGACAGTTAGTGTCTAGGCAAAAGATGACCATCAACGTTTTTTGAGGATCACCATAGCCATACATAGTCATATCAAGCAGTCAGAAAAACGCTGAAGGTGTTATCCCAATGGAACAGTGGCAATTTTGGCGTTGCCTTAAATTCCTCTGAGTTATCTTTAACCGATTCTCTAGGTTTAGCCACTTGGCTCACTTGAGGAGTGACTTTGGGCGTCATCTCTGAAATGGCAGCAAAAGCGGGCGGCAGATTTCTTGGGGTCTTTGATTACCCAATTATCGTATGAGGACTTCTTTCTTTGGCATTGCTTGCCACAATTGGCTTACAATCACATATGTGAGCTTTAAGTTTCTTGACCTGTTTAATAAGTCGCTCTATATCAGTGCTGAAATTTCTCAAATGAATGCAATCCGCTTCTCACTCTGTTTTCAGATATAAGACCTCTTAAATTAGGTCCTCTTCTTTTTTTTTAGTACTAGATGGTAGGTCCTCTTCTTCCTTCTTTAACTTTGTTACTTTTTAAGTAACTCGTTCCCAAAACTCGCAACATTATTGGTCCCTTACTCCATCTTGGCGACTCATTATTCCAAGGCTACAAATTCCTGATGATCCGCTGAGTTTAGGGCATTCTAATTCACAGTGGCTAACTTCGTCCAAAGTTTTCATAACTCGTCTTTATATGACATTCTTATAGGCTCTTCTACTCAACTACACCCCTATAGTGAGCACCAAATTGTAAAAATTTATTGGGTTTAGTTAAAAGCAAGCAGCCCCAATTAATTTATTACTGCACAAGTTTAGTTCTTGTGCACTTTGTCTGCATTTTATAATATAGAATATTATTGGTTGATAATTTTCTACTGACTGTTATCTGTAGTTGAGTGAAATTCTTAGATCATGGCCCAACGCTTGGCCAGTATTCTTGCTCGAAATACTTGAGATGTCTTAATATAGGGATTTGTTCCTGCATCCTGTCCAACCCAATCTTCTCTGAGATTCCCTGGTGACAGTCTCTTCAGTCTAACACACAGTCAGCAGCAATCCTCAATTTTTTTCCTTCTTCTCTAGATCCCGCTCAGATCTTTACTCTTTTCCCAAATGAGTCTCCCAATTATTGCACACATCAATAATAACCTTGAGAAGAATAGAACAATTGAAAGCTGATAATAGTTTACTCTTAAGCTATCTACCAGATGAAAACTATAGAACTATATCACTGTAGTACTATCTAACTGTTTTTACTATACAACTTGTTTTTATTATAAGTGAATTCTAGGGAATTTATAGTGAGGATTCGCTCATATAACCCTCAGGTGACACCTTTTTGATGAAATGGCCGCTGTTGCTGTTGAATCACCCATCATCATCTCAGCAGCGATGGTCCTCCCCATCCTGGCTAGTATTCCCTTATTGGACATCCTTGAGACTAAATGGAAAGGGTCAGAAAACGTGTCCCTAACATCTTCCTCTCGATCCAAGTGAACCTTCCATACTTGGCTAGCGACCCGCTTAGGTAATGGGACTTATTACCCATCAAGGCAGGTCACAAACCAACTGATCGATTCACTAGTTGTAGGCGGCATCACTCGCCTCACAACTTGCTACTAACATTCCCAATCATTTGGTGATGAAACCTGACTGATCCCAATCAGTACACCTGATAGTTAATCGCTATCAAATGCCCCTATTTCGTTGGCAACTCTGCCCAAGAAGATCCTAAGCATTTGTCTGGATTGATCCCCAGTGGATGCAACCAGACAAATATCCTAAAATTCCCCAAGCATAGTTTCTCTGAAATTAGGGTCCACCGATTTCTCAATTTAACTCAAATTATAGAAGTATTCCCTAGCGATTCCTGGTAATCTAGAAGGCTGGGAACTTGGGCAAAATCCCAACAGGGGTTTTTCTGATCACCATGAGAGGGGGAATTGCAAGGTGGGTGTCACAATGGAATGAGCATATTGTTGCAATGGCGTGCAGCCCTGCCAAACAATCTTCTACATTCAGTTCCACAAATTGCAACATGGGGTCTGCGCCATAAACAGCCAAACCCTCCATGAGCTCATGGTGGAAGCGTTTGGGGGGAAGGTGGGAGGGAAACCTGGAAATTTGGACTACCAAACTGGCCTCATCCAGGAGTCAGATGCAAACAGTGGGAAGTGAATATTATTAAAAATTAATAGCAGCAAAAATGCTGCCATTTCATCAGCCTTAGAACATAAGCCAAGTCAAATACCCTTTAAAGGGTAAAAAATTAATGAAGCTGACAGGTTTAAACAATGCTGTGGCCATCACACTGATGGCTGCACTTTCATATGGGAAGACGTTCCCATATTTGACCCAAAGGCTGAAATGCAACTTGCTCTGTGGGAACACCAAAGGGCTCCAGAGCACCACCTGGGAACTTGTGAGGTGGTGGGCCAAGTCCCAAGGGGGACATAAAATCCAGTAGTGGTAGGGGGCTAGCAGAGTCAGCCTAGGTGCGCTTCAGTGGTGGCTGAAATATGTGAAATGGCAGCGCACCACCACCTTAAGCCTGGCAGCAGGCGTTGAGATAATTGACACTTGTAAGTTTTGGCTCAATCAAGCGCGATTTTTTGATTTATGGTAAATTCAAATTTGGTTTTATTTTTTATGTTGAAACAAGAGATTCCATATACCACTATTGTATATAGTAGTACACTAAGCAATAATGGCCAAGCAATTGAGTCATGAGAGCCCCATTACAAAGGTCTTGTTTTTAGATGTTCCAAACTCTTTCTGTCTATTTTTCATGGACCTTCAAATTTTATTGCCAAATCCTAGGATGCTATAAATCAGCACGCCTATTTATTCCCATTGGATCAATTGTCAAACGTAATGAGGCGACCTTCTGACTATAGGTTCATTGTCTGTAAGCCTGTCAATGCTAGAACCATGGTTAGAAAAAACAATTGGCAATAAGGAATGGGTTGCAATCATGGATAATTAGCGGCATCAAACATAGTCCTTTTTTGTAAAAACTTTCATTATCACTATTCCCTTGATATTGTTCCCGTCTATTTAATTGAATAAGCATGGTGTTTAAATAAATTGACAATATTTTATACTATTGTTGGACTTTGCCTAAGCTTAGGTGAATCCTTGACTTTATAGTTATAATTTATCAATTACTTTAATCAAAAGCAACTTTATATTAAAACTATTGGCATCAATTCATAATTAATATTCAAATTTTTAGGGTTAAGGCCTTATATTATTACCATCTATCTAATAATATTTTATTGGGTCTAATGCCTAAAATCACTACTATTCTTATCTTTTAAAGCACTAAGCAATTGCCCATAATAATGCTGTTTTTACAACCTAACGACCTCTGGATAAATTGCTCCATTTGTGCCCAACTGGCTGATGAGAGTGAAGAATGCCTGAGCTGACTTATTATTTATCCGGATAATAGATCTGAGGATGTATTCAGTGTTTAACTCCTCTACTCACCTCAATAACTACCTACACCACATATTATACCCTAAATTATCTGTTCTATAATAACAAATAATGGAAACCACTTAACTGTGTCATCATTAACTGATATAAGTTTAGCCTTCAACAAGGAATCCTGATCTAATCCTACTTTAAACTTGAACTGTGCCATCGCATCCTGTATTCCTAAAACTCCTTCCACCCTCACACATGGTATTCACTTATCATTTCATTATTTAACCGAGGTAAGCTGACCAGGGGACAGACATTACCGAATATATGTGAAACTGAGAATAACTAACAAATATAAAAATTGGGCACCCCAGGGTACTCAAGTTACCCTTGTTGCCAGCGGGACTGCCAGGTATGGGGGGGTTGGTGCACTACTCCGAGGGGGTTTCCCATGCTATGGAGCAGGTGTGAAGGAAAGGGTCTGTGTGGAGGAACCAGAGTGGGAACCATGATTTATGAGCGCTTTTTGTCTTGGTCTCATATATCCATAGATCCAGGCTTGGAAGTGCTCTAGTAAGTGGACATGGAATCTGTTAAAAATCCCATGAATGGTTGGGACCATGACCTTGAACGCATCTAATGCAATTGTGTGTATTGTCCACATTGCAATGGGTATTATTAGGGAGCGGAGGGTAGATGGGATTGGTGACTCGATCTGGAGCGCAAAGATACTTTTTGATATCGAGAATTCCTGTTCGTTTTGAATCTTGAGCAGGCGTGCGACTTCATGCCATATAGCTTTGGTTGAGGGGCATGTTTCTAGGCGGTAAAGTAGGGATCCCTCCCCTCCACATACTGCACATGTTTTGTGGAGGGAGTTGGAGCGATCCGCTGTCCTATAGGTCCTTCTCAAACAGTGCCAGGCGTTTGCTCTTATCCTTGGCTGTAGGAGTGGGTGGTGTGTCATTTTCCACATTGCTTTCTGTGTGGTTAAATCATAGGGAATGTCCAGAATATCTAGGTATTCTATCCTAGCTATGCTTGGGGTTGTTGCGAGCATATCCCTCTGGGGGTGGTTATCTAAGTTTCTTAATTTGAATTGGGGGCTGTCTCTTCCCCTTCCCTGTATAGTACCCATGTTCTCTATGGTACATCCCATATGGCGGATAGTTCAGAGGATATGTTTAAAATGAGAGGAGGTTCCATGCGGACCTATTGCAGTAGGTTGCTTGGCAAGGTATGAAAGTAGTCTGGGTGGACTATGTGGGTTGGTTAATTTGAGCGCCTGTGCAAAGTTAGTCCTTGCTGCTCTGTACCAATGTTGTTTTGGGAGGTCTGGAGCAAGGATTTCCTTTATCCAGGTACCTAGGATGTGATTGGCATGGCTCTCGAAATCTACTAGTCCCATGCCTCCGCTTGAGCGTGGGCCAAATAGTGTTTCCATCCGTATAGGAGGGTGAGAGCCAGGCCACAGCCAGCCCTGGATAAGCGCGCGAATTGAGGTTATAAATGTAGGTGAGAAGGCTATTGCATGGGCCTGGTACCACAGTATTAGGAGGATGAGCGAGTTAGCAACTGTAACTCGTCCTGTTAGTCCTGGGGTTCTCCCCTTGAGGGAGGCTACGCGTTTGAATACCCGTTGTAACAGGTTACTTTCCATTGTCTCATTAGCAGATCCCCCTGATTCTAGCCAGATTCCAAGGTGTCGGACAGGAGTGGTGGTGGGAGGTGTTGCAAAGAGTAAAATAACTGGGTTTTTTCTTTGAGTGTTGGTGTGAGGTTCTGATGTTGTGGCCCAATTGTTTGTGTATTTTCCTAAGAGGATGATTTCTGTCTTCCTTTTGTTGAGCGATGCATTGCTCACCTTGGAGTATTACTCTAGAGCGTGTTCCAGCTGTCGGGCATCTTCATTGTTTGCTATACCTGCTATGCAGTCATCTGCAAAGGCCAGTATCTTGACTGTTGGTTGTCCTTGTGCGGTTATCCCCATGAGACGTGAGTCAGTTACTCGGAGGAGCGGGTCAAAGCTGAAATTGTATAGCAGTGGGCTTAGGGGATCCCCTTGTTTGAGCCCTCTGTGTGGTTTGATATTGTTTTTTAGGAATCCAGGGCCGCATACAGCCATGGTTGCAGATTCTGTTAGGAGCATCGCCCATTTTATGAATCTTGGTGGGAGTTTGAAGGCATGTAGACATTCTTTTAGGTATGGCCAGCCAACACGGTCATACGCCTTTTCATGATCCATGAAGACCAGGGCACTAGTTGCTTTGGATTGGCAGATGTTTGCGACAGGGTGTATGTTGTTCCAGATTGAACGCCCTGGTATAAACCCAAACTGGTTGGGTGATAGGACGTCAGATGCAATTGCGCCTAATCTAGCTGCTAGAATTTTTGTTAGAATTTTTGTGTCAGTGTCAGAGAGTGCAATTGGGCGCTAGTTGGCCAGGTCCAACTTGTCACCCTTTTTATACAAGGTTATAACGTAGGATTCATGACCTCCTGGTAATAGGCGTGTTTCCAACAAACTCTGGTTCATTGATGCTAATAGGAGGGGGGCGATTTGTTGAAAATATTTTTTGTAAAATTCATAGGGTATCCCATCAGGCCCTGGGTATTTCCTACGTGGCGCACCATGAATTGTTTCCCAAAGCTCCTCCCGTGTAATAAGGGATAGTATATTGTAATTTGGTGGTGTACTTTGTATCTTGGCAGTTTGAATAAATTTTTTAATTTTTTGTGGATCTGTTGGCATATTGCGATATAATTCGGTGTAATAGCGGTGTACTTCCACCTTGACCTACTCAGGGTCAGTTGCCATGGCGCCGTTGGTCTTGCGGACCTGTGTGCATGTGGGCTGGTTTCCGCAGGAGTGGAATTGGTGGAAAAATTATATCAGACAGGTTTTTCCTTCCTTTATGAACTTACCTTTGTTCAATACTTTGATTCTGTGTTAGTGTTCGAAGATGAGATTGGTAAGTTGGGCTGAAATTTCTGCCCATTTGCGTCCCCAATTAGGGCTATAGCCAGATCTCAGAGTATTTATTTCCAGGTGGTCTAGTTCTGCCAAGGTACGCTTGATTGTGGCTGTGTCCGCGGTGTACTTGCGTGATGCAATATGTCAGGTTTTGTTGATTAGATCTTTTTTGAAATTTTCCCATGTTCCAATGGGATCCAAAGTGAATGGGGCTGTGAATTCTGGGTTTGTAGAATTGTTTTCAACCCAGTCAGATATCTTGGGCAATTTTATAATTTCTGGGTGAAGCTTTCTCCAAGGCGACACCTGTGTGTGGGATTGGGTTGGCACTAACTGCACCGTAACTAAATTGGTGATCAGAAAAATTGATCTTTTTTGTTGTAAATTTGGAGATTCTTGAGTGGTGGGATGTGGGATGAGGATGTGGTCAATACGAGTCATCAATATGAGTAGTACCTCACGTATGTTGGGTCTTATCATGTGAGGAAGGATTGGTGAATTGGGGGGAAGAGCATCCTGTAAGCCAAGAGATGCCTTCATTGTGTGATATTCAATGTGTCCAAGTGGGTATCCCCTGGGATTAGGCCATCAATCTATATTGGGGTTATCCCAGCAGTTGAAATCGCCTAACATGATGATATCTGGTGGGAGGGTGAGAGTAGAAATTTTTTAAAAAAATTTCTCTCACTTGCAGTGCACGGTGCATAGATATATGCTAACGAAATTATTTCATCTTGACATGTGATTGTTGCTACCAGGACTCAACCATGCAAGTGTGATGAAAAATTTGTAATTTTAAATTTTTTGTTGTTTTGGACTATCACCACACAGTGAGACGTCCATACTGATTGTGATGGTGCGACCCTGGTTGTCCAGGATTCTTCTTCCCCTTGTAGGCAGTGGGTTTCTTGGATGGCCAAGATGTCTACAAGAGGTTTTCACAGGAATGCCAGCTTTTTAGCTTGGGATGTATGAGCCTTGGCTCCCGCGATGTTTAACATCCCTATTGACACTGAGGTGCCCGCAGCACCTCAGGAGCGGTTGGGAGGACCCTCTGGTCCTATCCCACCGTGGCTCATTTTGGCCATGCTCCGCGTCTGTACTCCAACTCTTTCACTGCCATTGTTGGTTCCCTTGATCTGACCCAATGATTCAAGGGAATTGCAGTTTTTTGCATTTGCATCAACTTTTCCTGCACCAGTCTTATGTTGATTTGATGCAGGTTGTTGATTGGATTTTATATTTTTAAGGTTCAACTTTGTTGCATTGTGCACCGCATTTTTACCCAAATTGCGGTTGCATTGTTCCTCAGTATGTACATGACTGATGACGCTTTGTGGCTCAGTCTGGTAATTGTGAAAATTTTTGATCTGGGCATATTGTTCTGATTGGTTGGTTTGGTGAATATCTGAAATATCCTCCCAAATTTGTCTGTGGTTAATGGCGGATTCCGCGTGTGCCGCCGCTTCAGCCGCTGCTCTCTTGTGGGCTTTTTGTGCTGCTTTATGCTGTTTACTTGTAACTGGGTCCACGATGGAGTATAGTTCATCTTCACCCCAGCAGAATGGGTGGTGGCCATCAGTCATTTTGGCGAAGTTTTCACTATCTTCATCCATAGCTTCTTCACAAAAATCATTTTCCATTAAGCCCTCTTTTACAGGGCTTGCATGTTCCTTGTGGCCCAGTGAGCCACAGTGGTTGCAAATGGATGGTGCGCGTTCCAGTGTAACTTGGAATGCAGCCAACTGGCCCCCATCTGCAAAGTGAAATTCTGCTGCGCGGGGAATTCTGGATAAATCCTCTTCCACTTCTGGGAAGGGGTTGATTACAGTGATAGCTTTGCCCGTGCACAGGTTGGGCTTTAAGCAAAATTGCTGTAATTCAAGTCGTTGGATTTCTCCGTAGGCCACAAGACCTTTGTGAAGCTCCTCCTCAATTACTTTATGAGGAAAGTTGGTGGGGAGTGAGTCAAAGGAGATGGACAAAGTTTTTGCTTTGTTCCATCTGGTGCATGCGGTGCACACAATTTTTTTTCCCTCAGGGAGGGCAATTTTCACGCATATTTTTGCTGCGGCATCAGCTTCATCAACTGTTTCAAAACCAATATTGATACAGCCGTGGCCCATGTTGCTGGTGGCTATGTACACCGTGTGAGGAAAAAGTGAGGGCTGTGCCTCACATGTTTTCTCCCACAGGGTTGGTGACTCATCCCCAAGGAAGAGTCTGATCCCATGTTCCACCTTTGACAAAGGTTGGTTGAATTGAATGTACATGTATTGCGCGTGCTTTACAGTAAATACCATAAACCCAGACGGTGTCTGAGTTTGCAATTTTTTTATGGCTTAGGCTCCTGGTCTCCCTCCAGGGCGTTTCTTGCCCTTAGTTGCACCATTAAGCGCATCGCTTGCTGCAACGCTCGCCCATGTTGTATTAGTTTTGTTATTAAAGTCGCCCATCTTTCCTGTGTGATTATCCAAAGTTGCTGTCCAAATCAAATCGTAGTAACTAAAGTGATTGTTATTAGAAAGAAAAGCTTATATTATCACTTATCACACATCGCATTCCTAAATCCTATAGTAAATTAAAGAGTACTAAACTTTTTTTAACAGCGTACCTTATACAACAAATCTTATATGTTTGTTTCAAATCTAATTCTCTAGGATGACGAAACTTATCCAGCCTGTCAAAATCTGAAGATCGCTCACTTGGAAATTGTTATCCTGCATGTCTATTCAGGCTGAAGTTTTGATGGTTGATCCTCAATTGTGCCTGTGGTTTATGGGATTCAGACTGTATAAAAACTCACTAGGCCTACTAAATTCGCCTCAACTCTTCTGGCCAATTTTGGGTGTTATTTTCGCTTCAGGTTCAGGAACTTCTAATGAGGCAGTCTTTAATACAAACTGGGAATTTGATCCTCCCAGTATGTCAACACTTCTCCAAGGTTGGGATTCAAATAAAAACCAGGAAAAGAATAAAATAAATAAAACTTTTATTGCAAGCTATTTATTAGATAATGGTCATTAGGCCAGGTGCCAGTATTTATACCTCTAGGGCATCTCCTGGCCACATTACAGCACAAAATTTCAACAGCTATTTTGCCACTTAGCTCGGCCTACGACTGAAACATTTTCTTAGGTTCATTGGTGGCAAAATACTCTCAAATTTGGTTGGATTTCAGGTATAAAAAATGTGATAAAAGCATGCAAAATTGTCCTAAGATCTTCAGGATTTCAGTTTTTTCATACTGCTGACAAAACACACCTTCTGTGAAATTTTGGCCTCAATTGAAGAAATTGGTGCACCCAATTGGGATGTTGGCAGGCCTCTTCCTCAATAGCACTAGGTAACCCTTTCAGGTGGTCCACGCAAGTGCTATTGTGCCAATTACGCGGATTGACATACAACTTTCTCCCTCAGGCAAAAATTAGTTACATTTTTCGTTTATCTGAAGTCCAAGGTATTTTCAGATGTAAATTTCAGGTTGTTCCTGAATTATTTTGTATATGATTAAATTGATTTTGTTTCAATAATTAGAACCAATTGCCAAGATCTGATGCATCAAAAATTGGCCATTTTATGAGAGAATATTTGGGCCGAGCACCTGATAAAATGCTTGATCAAATTGTTGTTGATATAATCAGCCCAAATTGTATGATTGAAATAGGCGTTAGCTCAAGCGTTGAGAGGATAATCAGCCGTTCTGATGGTTGTCAAAGGTTTATTTTCAAGTCAACCACCATAATCTGACATTTTCCCCCTCTTGACTTGAAC
>JAKSZP010012892.1:0-12337 GCA_022478985.1 Massospora cicadina
TTTTGGCATATTTCAAAATTCATCAGTCACTCCACTCATAGAAAATCCTTGCCCAGCTACTCAGGAAGCCTAGGAGTGGCTTTGGGAGTCATTTCCAACACACCAGCAAATGGTTTGGGCATATTTTGGGGTGGAGAGGTTTTCCTGATTGGAAATTCACTTGCCTTTTCTTTGGCCTTATTTGCCTCAAACTGCTCACAATCCCATTTGTGATTTTCCAATTCCTCAATCCGCTTTGTCATTTTCTCTATTTACTCATGAAACTTCCAGATGCATTCTTGATCCACTTCACATTTAGTTTTTTGGAATAAAATTTCTTTAAAAAGTTTGCCATCTTTCCACTTCAAAGAGGCAACTTTCCCACATAGGTCATTATTCACTATTCCTAATTTTTCAAGCATCTCTTCCGCCTTGATCATACACTCCTCTAAGGTACTAACATTGGCTTGAGATGCTGAGCTGAGTACATTTTGGTTGACAGCCTGTAGTTCCACCCAGAGCTTCTGAATCTCTTCCTTATAAGACATCATTATTTAAATTGGCTTTTGACAACTCAACTACCCCTGTAGTGAGAACCAATGTTAAAATATTGGGCTTGGATGGTTGCTCACTTCTGGCCCTAGATTTCAACTTCACATGTTCATGGATCCTTGCATTGTTTATTTGATTGGAATTGATAGACTGGGGCAATAATAGTATGAAGACTATTATTATTGTTGATTGCCCAAAAGTTACGTTGAGAGTATTGTCCAACATTAGACAGGTGTTTCTTCCTCTTGAAAATATTTTGATACTAGTAGGGAACAATTTCCCTATTCCCTTTTCACAGAGCCAAGCGGAGTTTTTGATAAAACCAGCTTAATATATCTGATCCTTGCACTCTTCTCTTAAGAGTAATGTTTAAACAACCAATGTTAAACAATAAGGTTATTATCAAGTTTTAATCTGATTTTATTAGGGAATAATTTGGGGGGGGGTTTTGTAGATTAGAATTGGCACACAACTTTTCAGCTGTCCGCTGGGAATTATCTGTGCTCCTATACTGGTTTGACCCTCAGTTTTAGGCACCAAATCTTGTTGGGTACCGTTGCCTTGGGTTTTTTAGGCAGCGTAACCCTTGGGTGTTTGGTGGACCAAACAATTGGTATTAGGAACTTAAAACAAATGTTTCAGATGATGATGATTCTACTCTTCCTCCTGTGTTTGAACATTTTGGTAGTTTCTGATGACTCCAATCCATTCCTCTCTGAACAATTCCCTACAATTCAACTATTGGGTGTTATTCCCATATCAAATTATTGTTTGATTTCGTTGAGGATGATGCCCAACAATAATTTTATTAGTTGGCAGCCTCAAATATCATTGGGGATGATGCCTGATGATAATCCCATCAATCAGCTGCTGTTGCCGATCCTATATGATTATAATTTAATCATCAAATCTTATAATCAGCTAAAAGGTTAAATTATGTGGTCGTCTGCAATTCCAACATGGGGTGAGAACAGCATTCACTTTGCCCATGCACAGGTCCAGCATGAGCATAAAGCACTTCATCTCAAAGAATTGGATTTCCCCATATTCAGTGAGCCCAGCCTTCAGGTGGTGCTCCAGCATGGTGTGCTTGATTGTTGTAGGTAGGAAGTCAAAAGTAATGAAATTTGGTTGGATTTAGTCCAGCAAGTGTGCTTTGTGTCAACTTTCTGTTGACTGTTCGGGAGGTCCACCACCACACACACTTTTGTGGCTTCATATGCCACACTTTTGTTTCAAACCTAAGATCCAGCCAACCATGAGGCGTGGAGTGCGGTGCAATGTATACTGCATTTGGGAAATGTGTGTACATTTCCACAAAACTTCTCCCAAAAGCCATTTGTTGTATATCAAGGAGGACTTGTACCCCATGTTCCACTTATGACAGTGGTTGGGAGTGCGGCATATTGATGAACTGCTTGCAGCATGCTTGCCAGGCTAAAAATTCTGGGGAAATGTTAACTGCTGGGTTTTTATTACTAATTTTATCTATTCCGCCAGTTTTGCTGGGGCTATTATGAAACTTGGTTCATGTGGGGCCTGCACCTGTGCCCTTAACTTTGCTCGCCCAACTGCTACCCAATATTGGATGCACACTAATCTCCTTAATGAGATTATCAAACTTACCTAGATTTGAATTGAATATGTTGCAAAAGTGTTTGCAACGAGAGAGAAAAGTTTAAATAATTATCATTATTTTGGGTATATCTTATTGCCTTAACATAACATCTATTCTATAATATATTTTAATTCCTCAATAATAAGCATTTCTTTTTGTTTGAGTTTGACTTTATCAAAAGATGCACAAAACAGCTTTTTCTTGGGCAACTATCCAAATTTCATTTTAGGAATATATTTTTATTATGACTATATTTTTAGTATAGGGTTTTAATATGCATTAGCAACCTTTGGAAATAGCTGCAAAGCATGCAATATTTTGAAACCAAGTATTTTACTTTTAGATATGCCAGGGCTGACATTGTATCAACATTAGATGAGGTAATTGTCTATAAACATTTTTATAATTTTCCACCAAATCTGTATTTTATTTTTTATATTTGATCCTATTAAATGGTTTTGTTTAATTATAATATTCAACATAACACATTAATACTTTGTAGTAAGTATCTCATTTTAAATGTGTATTATAAATGCTCTAAATTGCTAATCTAAATTATTTAATTACAAATAACATGATTACAATATTGATGATGCTGGCAGTTTTACTATTGATTCAAGATTATAGTCTTAGTTTTGATAGCATTTATCTTTATCTTATCTCTGTTTGCAAATTTATATATTTGCATCAATACTAAGCTTTATACTCTTTGTTAAGAAGCTTCTGATATTTTTTGAATAACTCCATATCTAAGAACTTATGATATAAACAGAGCAGTATAAACCAAATGGTAGATAAGTTGGATTTATATGGCTGTTCATATAGATTGGTAAGATTTTAAATTTATTGCAAGGAAGGCCGACCAGGGGACGGACACTTCTGAATTTTGACCCAAAAGAAATGAAACTTAGTAACAGGGAAGGCACCCCAGAGAAGCGATGCTATCTCTTGTTACCAGCGGGAACGCCACTTATGGGGAGGGTGAGGGGACGTGTGAAGGGGCCGCAGCCACTATTGAACACGTGCGGAGGAAAGGGTCCAATTTGATGAACCAAACTGGGAACCAGGAGGAGACTAGCTGACGGTGACGTGGTGGGAGGTACCCAAACATCCATGCCTGGAAGTGGTCCACCAAATGGGACCAGAATCTGTGGACAGTTTCTGGGAGGGTGGGGTGGAGCCTGCGATGGCGTCCAAGACAATCGTGTGGATAGTCCACATGGCAATTGCGACCACCAAAGCACGGAGGGAGGGTGGAAGGGGGGATACCATGGATATAGCAAACATATTTCTTGACAGACTGAAGGGATGTGTTTGATCCTGGCCAAGCAGACGTTGAACTTCGCGCCATATCACTTTAGAGGTAGGACACTTCTCCAGGCGGTGGAACAGCGTTTCATACTGGCCACACATGACGCAGGATGAGTGTAAAGCATTAGAGCGCTCAGCCATATGGTACACCCACCTCAGGCAGCGCCACACATGGGAACGGATTTGAGGCTGCAACAGAGGGTGGTGTGCGTGTTTCCAAATAGTCTTCTGGGTCTCAATGGAGTAAGGGATATCCATCATATCCAGGTAGTCCACCCTGGATAGGACATGGGGCCGTGTGAGGATCACGCCATCTTGAATGGGTAGCCCCTGTACCTCTTGTGTGAACTGAGGGGAGGGGCGGCCTCTCTGGGCTGTGTGTCCACTAATACGAATTTTCCACTCAGCGCTCCACATGGAGAGGAGGATCCATTTGTAGTGGGTTTTAGTACCGTGAGGACCTGTGGCCGATGGGTGGGAAGCCAGGTATTTCATTAAGGAGTGAGGATTCGATGGATTGTTAAGGCCTAAGGCGCGGGAGAAGTTGAAGCGGGCCACGTGGGACCAGTGTTGGGAGGGGAGCGTAGGGGCGGTGACAGCTGCAATCCAGGTGCCCAGGATCTTGGCAGCATGGGCTTTGAAGTCAAGCAGGCCCATGCCACCATGATGATGAGGGCCAAACATGACCTCAAGCTGTACTGGTGGTGGGCGGCCTGACCAAAGCCATCCTTGCAGAAGGGCATACAAGGATTTGAAAAAGCCTAGGGAGAAGGCGATGGCGTGGGCTCCAAACCAGACTTTAGAGAGGAGCATAAAGTTGGCTATAACAATCCTGCCAGTAAGGGAAGTATAATGGGCTCTGAGGGAGGCAATGCGCTTTGTCACGTTGTCTAGAATATGACTTTCCATTACTGCTGAGGCATACTCGCCTGTCTCCACCCACATGCCCAGATGGCGGACAGGCCCTATGGTAGGGCGTGGCACAAAGGGGAGCACTAGTGGGGTGGTGTGGGGTGAGCAGGGAGGACGAGCACGTGTGCGAGCAGATGGGCCAGGCTGGGCACTGGTCACTGGGGCCCAGCATGCTTGATACTGACCAAGGAGGATGATTTCAGTTTTGGAAGCGTTTAGTGCCGCGTTGCTTACCTGGGAATATTCCTGGATGAGAGCTTCAAGCACGCGTGCATCTTGATTATTAGACACCCCAACCACACTGTCATCTGCAAACGCCATCATCTTGACTTGGGCTTGGCCTGGTACATGGACCCCAGTGAGGTGGGCATTCACATTTCGAAGTAGTGGGTCAAGGCTGAAGTTGTATAAGAGTGGGCTAAGGGGGTCCCCTTGTTGTAAGCCACTTTGAGGGCGGACTACTTTCGTTAGGAAGCCAGGGCCACGCACTGCCATTGTTGCAGATTCCGTGAGCAGCATTACCCAGTTGATGAAGCAAGGGGGTAAGCGGAATTGATGGAGGCAGGCCCTGAGGTATTCCCAGTTTACTCTATCATAGGCCTTCTGTTGGTCCAAAAATACAAGTGCCCTAGAGGCTGTGGACTGGCATGCGTTAGCCACAGAGTGCACGTTGTCCCAAATCGACCTTCTGGGTATGAAACTGAATTGTTCTGGGGAGATGGTGGCAGATGCTACAATCCCTAAACGGTTAACCATTATTTTAGTTAAAATTTTTGTATCCGTGTTAGTTAAAAAAATGGGGCGCCAGTTGGCTAAGTATAGCTTGTCCCCTTTCTTGAAGAGTGTGATGGTGAAGGCCTCTTGTCCTCCTGGTAGGAGGCGCGTTTCCAGAAGGCTCTGGTTAAGGGAGGCAAGCAGCAGTTGGGATATATATTTGAAGTACATTTTATTGAATTCATATGGAATGCCATCTGGGCCTGGGAATTTCTGATTTGGTGCACCGCGGATGGCTGTCCAGAGTTCATTTGGAGTAAACAAATTCATTAATTCTGTGTATCAGGAAACGGTGCAGATGTGGGTGTAGTCAAAAAATTTCACCACTTTGGCCAGCTGAATTGGATCAGATTGGTATAACTCAGAGTAATACTTTTGTGTTTTGATTGCCACTTTGGCTGGTGTATCCGTGACGGAATCATCCAATCTCTGCACCTGTGTTCAGGCCACACTCTGGCGCGGCGCAAAAAATTTCTTAAAAAAATATGCGGTGCACTTGTCACCCTCTGTGATGCATTTGGCCCTGTACTGAACACAAACCCGATGTTTGTGTTGCCTTTCAAGCGCGTTGAGGTGGGAAGCTGCTTCTGCCCACTTCTGGCCCCATGCAGGGCTGTAGCCTGTGGCTGGGATGTTAGATTCCAGGTGTGCCAACTCTCCCAGAGCGCGTGAAATGATGGCTGATGTAGCTCATGAGTGTTGGGAGGAGAGGTAGTGAGAGTGGCAGATGGTATCCTCTTTGAAGGCTGACCATGTGGAAATTGGGTCTGCACAAAACGGTGTAACAAACTCTTTTGCCAAAGTTGCTGATTCCACCCAAGTGGAAAATCCTGGTGATGCAAGTTTGGGGGGGCGGAGTTTGCACCAATGTGGGGCCTTAGCCACTGTGACAGGTAAGTGGTAGGTTATTGAGACCAGCCGGTGGTTGGAGAATTTGATTTTTGTTGTTTGGAAGTGGGAAATGTGAGATTGAAATTTTGCCAGCGTGAGGATAAGGTCAATGTGGGTCATGGACCTTAATTGGCCGTTGTGGATGTGGGGGCGCATCATGTTTTCAAGCAGCGGGGCTTGCTGTGGCAGCACATCTATTAACCCAAGGGTGGCCTTTAGAATGCAAAGTTCTACGTGACCCTGGGGGGCGTGGGAGGAGGAGGGCCAACAGTCCGTGGGTGAGTTTAGCCAACAGTTCATGTCGCCAACTATGAAAGGGTCAGGGGGTAACGGAAGGGATTTGACTGATAAAAATTCCCAATGTTATTGTGCACAGGTTGGGGCATAGATGTTGATAGCGTGTGCCACATCAGCCCACAAGAAAGTGACAATGAGGACTCAGCCATTGAGGAAGGATTCTGACGATAAATTTAAAAAATTGTTTTTCTGAACTAGCACCCCACAGTGCTCTGACCAGAAGGATAGGGAAGGGAGGAGCATGGTTTTCCAAGCATCCTCGGAACCTCATGGACAGTGGGACTCCTGGATGGCCAGGATGTCCACGGGTAAATTTTTTGTAAAAAACTCAGTTTCCTAGCCTGGGACGGCAAGGCCTTGAGTCTGGCGATATTCATTGTCCCTAAAGTGAAAGTTTCCCCCATCGCACCTTAGGTGTGAGGGGGTGGGCACCTGGGCCCACTAGCCTCCTATAGATCCCCACGGGCCTTCACGGCAGCATGGGTGTTTGCAGCAACACTATCAGTAGTTTTGTTAATTTTAGCAGAAAGATTCGCGTTGGCTTTTGCCTTCACTTTTTGTTTCCCCGATGTTATCAAATTTTTTGCAGTGCAGATGAGTTTGGTGCACCAACATTTGGGTCAAAATTTTTTTTTCAGGTAGGTTGGAAACCAAGTTGGTCTCGACTGGGGCTTGGTTGCAAAGGTTGGTGAGATCAAGTCACCCATCAGATCCTCAGATTGGGTGGTCTAATAAGCATGGGCTTCCCAATCTATGGTTGAGAGATTCCTGAGTTGCTTCTGCCATGAAGGTTTTGATGTCCTCCTGGCGTTGGGAGTATGGGATAGTGGAGGTAACTTTGGCCACTTCCTTGGCCGCGGCCCTGCGGGCCTGTTTGGCCTTCTTCCGCTCTTGAGGGGAGATAGGCTTTACTAGTAGGTAGCAGCCTTGTGCTCCCCACGGAAAAGCCTCTTTGGTGCTGGTGGTTGGTTTGTAGTGCGCCTCTCCGCTGGCCATGGCCACTGAGGGGTGCTCTTGGAATGTGATGCCCTCCTTGGTGGGGCATGCGTGTGCCTTATGGCTGAACGCGTCACAGTGGGTGTAGATGGGGGGTGCGCTGTCTATGGTTACCCGGAAAGGGTGGGTGGTATGCCCTTTGATATTGATATATGTGGAGTGTGGGATCTGGGTTAGGTCTTTCGCGATCTCCTCAGTTGGAGTCAGAACTGCAATGGCTTTGCCAGTGCACAGGTGTGGCATCAGCATAAAGCGTTGCATCTTGAAGGATTGTATTTCGCCATATATGGTGAGACCATCTTTCAGGTGCTGCTCCAGAATGGCACATTTAACTGTAGTGGGCAGAAAGTTGAACGTGAGGAAAATTTGGTTGGATTTTGTCTATCTGGTGCATTTGGTTTTGACAACCCGTTGCCCTTCAGGGAGGTCAATCACTACGCGCACTGCAGCAGCTTCATCTGCTGCCTCCTTGTTTTCAAAACTGAGGTCCAGCCAACCACATGACATGTAGTGATGTGCGACATACACCGCAGTCAGGAAAAAAGTGTGTACATCCCCACAAAATTTTTCCCATAATGCTGTTTTTTGGATGTCCAGAAACACCCAGACTCCATATTCCACCGACGAGAGTGGTTGGGAGTGCAGCATGTTGATGTACTGGTTGCATTGCGCTTGCCAAGTGAGGATTTCTGGGGAAATAGTGACCACCAGTTTTTTATTTTTTTCTATTCTGCCAGTTTCTCCAGGGCGTTTTTTCACATTGGAGGTCGCGGGCCTACCACCTGTGCCTCTTACCTTACTTTCCCAACTGCTCGCTGACATGGGCGCAGACTAATCTCCTCTTGTGAGATTATCAAACTAGATTCAGACTTGAATTGAATAGGTTGCAAAAGTGGTTGCAATGAGAGAGAAAAGTTTATAGATTGTTAAGATAATACTTTCTAGTTTTTCATTGGTTTCAATGATTTGTTTAAGTTTGTTTAAAGCTACTGTTGTAATTAGTTTGACCAACCATCTGGGTTCTATTATTTTAATTATCTAAGTTTATAATTCAACTAATAAGCTATTAAAATTTTATTTTTATTGTAATCACTAATTGCAACTGATTCAATTTTAATACTAGTAAGTTTGATAATCAACATGAGGAGATGAGTGTGTACCCAATGTTGGGTAAAGGTTAGACAAGTGTAGTAAAGGGCACAGGGTTGATATTTGCACCGTCCAAAGTTCAAAAAAGCTCCAGTAACACCGGTGGTCTAGAAAAAAATAAGAAAACAGAGGTGAGTATTTCACTGGAGATTTTAGCCTGGCAAGAAAAATGCAACTAGTACATCAAAACTCTGCATTCCCATCCCATTGTCTGTGGAGCATAGAATTTAAGTTCTCTAAATATTAATTTAATGGCACTTTGGGAAAAGTTCTGAGGCAATATGCACAACACTTCTCAGCTGCTGTATATGTTGCATCATATTCTATGACTTGCAGCTGGTTGGACCTTGAGTTTGAAACAGCGCAAGCAGTGGACACTGCTACACAGGTGCGTGTGGTGGTCGATCTTCTGGATGGTCAACAGGTGGTTAAAACAAAGTGCACATGTTGGACAAAGTCGAAAACCCTTCGGCAGGAGCCCAGGGAAGAAGCCAACGCCACCACACATTTTCATAGGAAAGCAAGAAGGGTCTGGTTTTATCATAATGGAAAGAAATGGTGGGAAAATTGAGAGCCTGAGCAACTGGGCCTCAAAAGTCCAAACCCACCATGTACTCACAGAATGGGTGAGAGTTTCACTGCGAGCAGCAAACAGAGAAACGCTAAGCTGGCACACTGCCAAAACAAATGCTAATGCCATGGCCACAAGCATCAAAACCACAGTGCACAGCCAACGCACTCCATCACCACTAAAATAAAATCCACACAATATTTATTCCAACGAGACCAATATAAGAGTTGGTCAACTAAGTCAAGAGTGTGTCTATAACACTCACGTTCCTGGAGAGGTGGTGGGGAAGGCCCCACCCCTTGACCCAGGGCAAATTTGATAGCACTGAAAATATCAGTACACCGCAAAGGAGTATAATGCACAAGGGACCTAGGGCGAGGGTGCCACAAACTCCGTTTTCTGAGACCCTTTGGAGGTCAGCAAATAGGACTAAATATATACACATATTCTAATAAAAACAAACGGGGGATTATTATTAATTATTAAATCAACAAAGAAGGTTGGTCGCAGAAAGTCATTAAAAAATAATTGGGGAAGTAACCGATTGGGTGAGCCACTGCACCCAATTGTACCAATAAGTGCAACTTCCCATTCATCATTGTACTGTAACTTTCATAGGACCTCACATTCATGATTGACTGGAGTTGAATTTTACTCAATTTATTTGATTTATCCAAGGTAAGCCGACCAGAGGATGGACAGTATCAAAACTTAAAAGCAAAATAAAGTAACCCAATCAAAAAAATGACTTGGAAGACAAAACAAAACCAAAAAACCAGGCGGGGAGCAGAAACTGCTAACCTTCCATGGCTGAGGGTGAGGGGGAGTCAGGCAGTTTGTCTTCAGGTGAGTTTTCCACAACTATGTCGTTTTGGTTGGAGAGATGGACTAAAGTGGAGATCCAGGGCGTTGGGGCATCAGCATATTGTCGGTGGATGGTGGTGTAGTATGAGTTCTTCTCCTCCTCATCAAGATTAGCGTGGTAGACTGCTTCAAAAAATTCCGCTATGTGAAGTTCAGCTTGAAAGCAGGCTTCAGAGAGTTGGGAAAAATCAGAGATACTCTGTTGGGCGATTTTAGTAGATGGGATAAAATCTGCTAGTTTAGCAACATGCATGACAGCGGCTCTGCATCATCAAATAATTTTGAGATATTGCTGCAGGGAGATTTGGGGAAATCAGGGGGGAAGTAGAGCGTGGGCAACCCTAGTAGGTATTGAGCCACTGATTTGGCCACTGCTTTGTGTAGGTTTGGGAAATGGGAGAGGCCACCGCAGCTAAGGCGATCTGTGGTCACTTTGGTAGGGGGCGGCATTTGGTTTAGGAGTGAAACATTTGGAAGTGAGGTATCATCAAAATCAGAAAGGAAATTTGGTCTGATCATAATTAAACTGGCCAAGAAGTTGACCAGTTTGCTCACTCATGATAATGTTACCTGATTTGTCAATCTTGGCCAATAGGTTCCATGGATTCTGGTTCACGAAAACAGTGGTGTTAGAAGTTGGGTGGGTGGTAGTGGGTGAATGGGTTGCTTGGGAGCAAATAGCGGTCCAAGCCTGACTCTGATTGATAGGAGTAGAATTGGGTGGTTTTATGTGGGTGGTTGATTTGGTGGGGGCCAATTTCCCACTTTGTCCCATCAAATGAGAATGTTGGGTGGGAGGGGGCAGCAAAACGTCCCACTTGGAACCCACTGATTGTGGCTTCAAAGCTGCATCAGAGGAAGTGGCTAAGGGCAGGATTTTTTTCTTGGTTGAGTCCAAAACAGAGGGGACAAATTTGGTGACCATTATCCACCTGAACCCAAAAAAAGTGCTCAGGCGCTGCTATGATATGAGCAGAGGGAGGATTTGGTGGGCTATGGCAGGGTGGTTTGGGACAATGGTGGCAGTTGCATGGGGGGCAGCAATGCGCTCTACACCAGAGAGAACAGCAAAGATGAGGTTGGGCTGAGGGCCATACGCTATAAGCTCCACCATCAGCTGATCATACAAAACTTGGGGTGGGAGGTGGGAAGGGAGGGACGCAAAGGACACCACCATTGTGGTGTATGTAGGCAGGTGAGTTCAGGTAGTAGGGCTAGGAGATTTATTAAAAATAAAAGGTATTAGAAGCCGCTGCTGCTGTAGCCTCCTCTACCTGGATTCCAATATTGAAATAGCCCTTAAAAGGGCGAAAATTGATAAAGCCAGCTGGTGCAAATGCAGCGGTGGCCAATTTGATAATTTCCTTGTCAGCATACAGGGATAAATTCCCATAGCCAACTCAGAGGCAAAATTGGATTGTGGATCAAGGGAGGGTGAGAGGATTAAGGTGAGAAGGGTGGATGCATGCCAGGTGGAGTGCTAAATCCCATGGGGGGACAAAATGGTTGGGAAATGATGGCGGGCTATTTGACCCCATGTGAACATGTTTTCCCGCTGGGTGTAAAATGCTAGGTGGTGGAGCACTGCTACCCCACATTGGAGCAGCAGGCGGCTGATCAGTGGACATATCATAAAAGGGCGTGGCCAGATGGCAGTGTTAAATTAAACATTTTTTAATTAAATCGCCCAAAAGTGAACTTGAGCGAAAAGAAAAAGTTAATTAGTTTACTCAACTTATTAACATTATAAAATTGAATGGGTCTCAAAGCCCCATTCTTCAATCAAACTGTCAGGGAGACGGCAGATAATGTTTAGACCGTCCTGCCAGTCAGGATGTAAAAGCGCTCAAAAGGCAAGCCAGGATACCAAAGGCATTGCCACTCAAATGATTTTGAGTTGTGCAAGGAGATGCATAACAATTGAATGCTGGTGGGCCACAAGCGTAAAAAGAAACCAACAAGGAACCAGGCTGTTGCAACTACAGACCTGGCGGCCCTTGGTTCTGAGAGTTGCATGATTGGATCATGTAGTTTGTGGCTCGCCTGTCATGTTTGAATGACTTGATAGAAGCCACCAACCCCAAGGACAAGACTGGGCGGCAGGAGGTCCAGAAGGTTAAACTTCATGCCCTTCCTGATATCAATCACACCTTGGACCAACTCTGGGTACAGTCCAATTATGCCTAGGTTGGTACAAGTGAGGTGCAAAAACGCCCAGCCCCTTGTTTTTTCTCAGGCGTTAAAATGGATGAGCTACTTAATTAACAATGATGGTACAATCCGGTAAATTAGGGAATGGGGGTTCAAAACATGTTCCATTTATGAAATTACAAGCTTGGGTTGGGTATAACATCAATTGATCAATTGAGTGATGTTGGATTCGAAGTTTGCTACCTTTTTGGATGGAAGCATGTGCCTATTGG
>JAKSZP010012893.1:0-12306 GCA_022478985.1 Massospora cicadina
ACATTCTCCTTTTCGATGTAAGAAAAAGAATGTTGGAGGTATTAGTGCTCCTGAATCTGCTACTATGATTGGCCCATCACCTGCCCAATCTTCTAATAATATTGTGGATATCAACAATATGAGTACCCACAGCGAAAAGACCTTAATGGATTCTCAGTGGAATCCTAACAACTGGAAAAATACGATTTATCATAAAAATTGGCTTAAAAAGGTAATAATTAATAATAGGATTACTCCAACTCCTTGGTCAAATTTGAGGAGTATAATATCGCACAGATATGAACCTCCACAAGGCAAGAATATTTTACCTGTCAATGATTAGGTGCAAGTTAACCAATCATTACCATCTTAGTCTAACCACCACTGAGGTGCAAAGATTTTACTCAAGGAGGATAGGGTAAAAATTGGTAATCATTACCATCTGAGTCTGACCACTGCCAAATTACCCAATCATTACCATCTTAGTCTGACCACCACCGAGGTGAAAAGATTTTACTTGCTGGTGATTGGATACAATTCATCAAATTGTTATCACACGGGTCAGTTTTGCCTTCAAAAAATTTTATCTTCGATCTGATAGGCTAAAATCCTATATTTCCTAATTCAGATAACTGAGCTTTGCATTCTTTTGCCTCAAATATCAATGGTCTCAAAATCCAGACTAGTTTAAATAGGAAAAACTAGTATCAAGAAAAGAACCTTTCCTGGTTTTGCCCTGCCTGAATAATAAAAAACATAAAAAACTTTAAATAAGTGTTATTTTATACTTTTATTAAAAAGTAGATATCTCACTTTATTAAATTATTTGTGGCTTCCATTGGCGGATCCCACACCACCCATCTCATCAAATGATTAATTGCTATGATAACATACTTAGATTGGTTCTTGAAAGTTGGTAGAGGTCCCACTACCTCAAAGGAAACAGTATGCCAGGCAACCTGAGGCTTAACCAGATGGTATGTGGTCTTCTTGTGGAAAGGCTTCTTCACATGACACTGATGATAACAGCTTACCATTACTAGAACATCATAATGCATGCTCTCCCAACAGTAGGGGGTTGCAAAATCTCTAACGTTTTCTGCAATCCTCCATATCCTACCACCCAATGCGCATCCATATAATTGTGGTTCTATTGGAAGGGTTAGTGAAACACAGCGTTGAGTATCCAATCCACTTATATAGTTCCCCATCGCATAAGAAGGTATCCTGCCTAAGCTCATCTAGAACTTTGATCACTTGTGGAAGCTCATCATGGTATTTGTCCACCAGCATCTTATCATACATAATGTCAGCCAAATCTGCCATAATAGCAAATGTTGGTAGTCTTGAAAGACATTCCGCATATTGATGTTTTGCTCCCAGCTTGTGTAAAATCTCAAAATTGTATGCTTGGAGCTTCAACGCCCATCAGGTGAGCCATCCTTCAGGTTCACGGAGATTTTGAAGCCAGTGCAAGGGAGCATGATCTATTACCACTTGGAACTTCACCCCTGTGGAGGTATACTCTAAACTGTTTATGAGCAGATTCACTACTAAAAACTCTTTCTCAGTCACAGTGTAATTCTGTTCATGACATTTTAAGCTTTGGCTACATAAATGCAACAGGGTGCTCTACGCCATCATTGTCCTTCTGAGATAAACTGCCCCTATGGCAGAGAGCGATGCATCCATTTGTAATATAAATTGTTTTTGAAGTTGGGGTTTTGCAAGATGGGTGCGCCCACCAATGCGGTTTATAATAAATCAAAAGCGTTTTGGAATCGTTTCATCCAGTAAAAACTGGCATTTTTTTAACAATTTAAAGATTGGTGCCCCAATACAATTAAAGTTAGGAATGAACCATCTGGTAGTAACTGACCATCTCCAAGAACACTTGGACATCACGTTTATTACTTGAGCGGGTCATCTTACTTATCACTTCCACCTTTGCTGGTTGAAGTTTAAGCCTTTTTGTTACCACTATGAACCAAACAAATTCTAATTGCTCTTTGAAAAAGTGACAATTCCAAGGCTTTATTTTAGCATTAGCATCAGCGAGTTGGCAGAACATTTGTTCCAGATGGTCAAGATGCTCTTAAAACATTCATGTGAACACGTTAATAACATTGAGGTAAAATATGAAGCAAGACAGCTTCAAATCACCCAATATTGTATCCATAGTGTCAGAATTTCGCTGGAATCCCTTATTTCCAAAAATTCCACTATATCAATTCCCCTGGCATCATCATAAGGAGAGAGCAATATATCTCAATCTATCAAGGTTGACAATCAATCTCATTCTGATCAATTGATTGAAAATTAGAATGCGCAGAGATTAATTCACTCTTATAGATTATGGGCCATTATGAAGCCTATAAATATCCCCTCTTTTCGATAATGAAAATTAGGTCAAATTATAAGCTGTATTTTTGTTTAACTTTAACACATTTTTAGAGAATCCCCTCAGTGTAACTTCGAGATTAAACCTGCCCCATTGGAAGTGTAATCTAAAACTTCCATACTGTTGCTCACTACAGGGGAACTCTTTTTTTATGAAACAGTGAAAACGTCAATCACTATCATGGATTCACATTTTTTGGCTGAAGAAGTTCAAGATCATGAGCAAGGCCACATATTATGATGAGTTTGTTTATCTGAAACTCAAATCCCAAGATTATCCCTCACGTTAAAATTCGTGCCAACTTAGAATTTTATGGTCCTAACTTAAGCTTTACATCACATTTTCAAATACCATCTGAGGTTTTACAAAATATTATTAATCAACTGCTTGAAGGTGCTACAATCCCTGGAATCCGTGCTACCCAATCTCAATCTAGTGCCATACCCTCTATCTTGTGGGAAGTGTTGCAATCCTCCAAAATGCCTAGAATTGGCCCTGAGCAATACTTGCACCAGCTCGTTCACCCCACCTTATACCATTTATTACCCATAGTGGGAATGTACCATCAAGAAATTCTCAATTTACTAAAAGGACTTCAATCCTCATTAATTATGTTTCCAAAATTTTCAAGTCTGCCTCTGAATTTATCTGAGATAATCATGAGGCCATTATTAGCAATCAGGAACTTCTCAATGAAATTCATCAACAGCTTATTCAGCTCAATATTGGGATGTCTGGTTTTGTTGATGATTAGTTCACACAAGGAGCTCAGGAGATTCAGAGAGAATGGAAAAAGGGTCTTTCCCAACTCTCTGAGCGTAATCAATCAATGGAGGCGGAAGTTAGAACCCGTCTTGTTCAATTGGAGCAGCTGTACTCAAGAATTCAATTCCAGGTCAATGAGGTAGAGAAAACCTCAGGATCTATGGGTCACCGGGGGGTTGAAGGACCTCGTGGGCCACCTGGGGGTGTAGGACCACATGGACCACTCAGTGCTGATGGATCTCGAGGAGCTCCTGGGAATGTAGGGCCTTGGGGACTGCCAGGCATGGAAGGACCTTGGGGGCCTCTGGGTGCTGATAGGCATCCTGGATCCCTTCAACAAATTGACTGCCTCTTGAGTATGATGGATCACTTGCGTGAACAAGTTTATAAATTGGCCAAGGAATGAAACTTAACCCATAATGGGGTACCAATCAATCTCCTCTTGTCACTTCAGCCTTTATCTGATGAGTTGGTCAATTTTGGTAAATGGGAAAAGGACACCAATATCCTGCTCCATGCTTGTGAATCTAAAGGAGAAATGCTCTAAGCAAAGATTGAGATGCTGGAACTCAAGTAAAATGCCCAACAGGAACAGATTTTTGAGCTATCTCGCTAATTGGATGAGAAAGTGGGGATTGTTGAGCTGAACCGTCAGATGGGTGAAATTTGAATTGAAGCTGCTGGTCCTTATCCTCAATTTTCTTCTCAAGCGTCGGACTCAAATTCATATGTTTCCACTCAATCTGAACAACCCAGAGTACATGTTTTGACCGCTTTTGCCCCCATGAGTTTCAAACCGGTATTTAAGGATAAGTACTCACCGGGGGAAGGCAGCATTATTTCCTTCCTCTATCTTTATGAAAAGTTGCTTAGTGAGGCTATGGATCACCAGAAGATGAATTATTTGCCAAATTGCCTTACTCGTTTGGCTCAAGATATCATGGTACCCCACTTGATGACTTGCTCTACCTGGTCTCAGGTGAATGAAGCGCTTATCAAAGAATTTATTAGTGAGCAAACTCTGTCCTTTCAGAAACAGGCTTTTATGGGTATACAGCCCCACCAAAACGAATCTATCAAAGACTTTGCTCATCAGTTCTATCAGGAAGCTCAGACTCTAGTGGCTTGTGTTGTTTAAATTTGGACTATGCAATTATGGCAGTTATGTCAGCTTTTTCTTCAAGAACGCAAAAGCAAGTTTATCTAATCAGTGTAAAAAGAATTTCTGAAGTATTTTGGACATTAAGGATTCTTGTTGGAATTGCCTCCTCAATTCTCCAAAAAAATCCCCAAGTTTATGAGTCTCCCAGACCTAGTCGCCCCAAAGTCTATGCTATGCCTGAGAATAATAGGGCAATCAAGTGTAACTACTGTCATCAATATTTTCATACTTAGGATCGTTGTTTCAAGAAGGAAGCTGATGAGAAGAAGAAAAGAGATAAGCCCAATAAGATTCTCCACTTCAACAATGAGATGAGTGCGCAGCAAGATTATCAGATCCCAATTGAGTATAATAAAAAACGATCATTCTTCTTATTCTTTGCCCTCCTTGTTAGCTTATCTCTCTAAGTTTGGAAGCACCATTACCCATATTGACTTCCGAGTGGATCAAATCAATGCTAAAGCTATCATAGACACAGAAATTCCAGTGAATGTTGTTTCATCAAAATTCATAAAGCGAATCAAATTAACTCCTGATATTTCTCACTTTGAAGAATATGGCACATCTGGACCTCAGAGTACTCAGTCAATTGGAGCTACTTTGTCCCTTCCCCTGAAAATTGGGAAGTTAAATTCTACAATCCCTGCCATTATAATCAATAACTTGAGTTACGACCTACTTTTAGGGACTCAATTTTTATGAGAATTCAATGGAATTATCAACTACCCTGACTCGTCGTTGTCTCTCTTGGGGTATAGAGTTCCCTTACTTTTATCTGATCATGCTTCTACCTGACGTTGGTTATGTCTGCTAGAGGTAACCAAAAGGTCTTATTCACTTCAATATCATGTTGGATATTCTCACATAAAATTACCTCCTACATCGGCTGATATTGAATAGGGAATGCCTATTTTCTCCCCCAAAAATAGTTATTCCGCCAAAATCACAGGTAATTGTTATTCCTTCTTTACATTTTTCGATTCCAAAGGGTATTTGTTACAAATTCAAGGCATTTTTAACACATCTGCTAAAGAACTATTGCCTTGTCCTGGAGTATTGGATTATGCTTATTCAGGACCATTATCTGTCTCACTGGTGAACTTTACCAATGAGCTAAAATTGGTAGATTGATAGTATCGGATTTCTTATGTCAAGTTACTGCCCTTATCTCGGATTTATGATGTTAAACCCTTTGGAAGTCTACATGATTTTGGGTTGGAAAGTGATCAGGAAATTCTTACTGTGGGCTCAGCTATTGGGAAAAACCTCACTAAGGAGCAGGAGAAACAAGTGCCAATTGTTAGATGAATATTCCGACATTTTTGCTAAGCATACTTACGATTTTGGGAAGATGAAAGGAGTAAGGCACTCTGTTGAAACTGGCGATCACCTTTTTATTTGTGCAAAGCCCTATCGTAAGTCTAAAATTGAAGAAGCCCAGGTTACTAAGGAGCTGCATCAATTATTGGAGGCTGGATTGTTGAAACCCTCCAATAGTCATTGGGCATCTCCATTGTTATTGGTTAATAAGAAAGATGGTTCCCACCGAGCTGTTATGGATTATTGCAGATTGAATGATATTACTTAATGAGATTATTATCCCCTACCTCAGATCATAAATTCCCTTAGGTTGTTGGCTGGATCCACCTATTTTTGGCCATGGACTTAGCCAGTGGCTACTGGCAAATCGAGTTATTGTCAGAAGATTGTGCCAAGTGAGCCCTGATATTAAGTGAAGGGTTGTTTGAGCCAACTCATATGTCTCAGGGACTAAGCAATGCCCAGCAACTTTCCAAAGGGCTATGGAAAGTATGTTATGGAATCTAAAGCTTACTTATGTTCAAGTATATCTTGATGATATTATTGTGTTTTCCAAAACTTTTACCGGGCATTTGGACCATCTAAAAGAAGTTTTCAGATGAATTTTGAGTTCTTCCTTAAAACTCAAACCCTCTAAATGTTCATTCATTCAAAACGAAAAGGACTTTTTAGGACATCTGGTCTCCGCTAAAGGGATTTGACCCCTCTAAAACAAAATTCAAGCCATTTAACGAACGCCTCCTCCAGCCTCTCTGCAGGATATTCAAGTCTTTCTTGGCATGGTTGGGTATTACCAGCAATTTTTACCTAAATTTGCTGATATGGCTGAACCCTTGTTTCACCTATTACAAAAAAGGAGTGCCATTTGAGTGGGGATCATCTCAAGAACAGTCGTTCAATTATTTACGTAATGCTTTTATCAAGGCACCTGTTCTAATTCATTTCCTAATTTGACAAGCCTTTCTTTTTACATACTGATGCCAGCAATGTCGCTGTTGGGGGCTAACTTATCCCAGTGTGATGAAGAGAAGAATAATCATCCTGTTGCTTTTCCATAGCAAAACTTTGTCAAAGGCTGAAAAAAATTACAGTGTCACTGAGAGGGAGTGTTTGGCTGTAATTTTAGCAATCAAGCACTTCCATCCCTTCTTATATGTAGCCATTTCACTGTGATTACTGACCATTCTTCCTTAAGATGGTTGCAGAACATGAAGGATCCTGATGGTAGATTGGCCAGTTGGGCTTTAAGGTTGCAAAATTATGATTTCTCCATTGTATATAGCTCAGGTGCTCAACATCAAAATGCTGATGGGCTGTCCTGATTGCCTATTATGAAAATTGGAACTAGATAAGTAAGAACGCTTATATAATCTTATTGGACGACCTGAGTTGTGGGATTAAGAAACTGAAGAGGATTGAGCCTTTCTAAAATCAATTACCAAAGATACTATGATTTGGGACGGAGCTTTGTGTAAGAAAATCAAATCCAATTGGTTGCCCTTTCTGCGTCCTAACTCTAGATTTCATGCTGTAATTGAAGGTCATAAACAAGTTGGTCATAGTGGCTTAGAAGGGCTCAAGAATGGTTGAAGACTCGATACTATTGGAACAACATGACTGAATTCATCCAAGAGACCCTTGAATCATGTCTTATTTGTAAATGCCATGGAACTACTAATCTTACTTATCAACATCAAGTTATACCTCCAACTAAGGCATTTGAGGTGGTTAGCATTGATGTTGTAGGTCCTTTTCCTTGAGGATTGCATGTACATCAGTATATTTATTATGGCTGTCGACCATTTAACTAAATGGGTTGAGGCCATTTCCATTGATACCCCTTCAGCTAAGACTACAGCCTAATTTCTATATCAGCATATTATTTCCCAACATGGATGTCCAAAGGTCCTTGTATCAGATAATGGGACAAACTTCACCTCGCAACTTATACAGGAGTTATCTAATTATTTAACACTGCTCAGCGATTTGTTGTCCTGTATAATCCATCTACAAATGGGTCCATTGAACGAGTTAATAAAACCCTAGTCTTGATTTTAAGGAAGATGACATCCACTGACCAACTTGGTGGAATTTTTATTTGCCTAGTGCCTTGTTTTCCTATTGAATAAGGTATCTTCACATTATCAAGATGTCCCCTTTTAAGTGCATATATGGGCGGGATCCTTCAGTCCCTTCTAGTTTTCAGACAATTCTTGAGGAAAGCTTCTCAGAAAATTCTGATTTAATTATGAGGAATCTGACTGATGAGAATATCTGTCTTCAAGCTCAAGCAATGAAATAGATTGAAACAACCACTCAAAAAGAGACTCAAAGGAGTAATCAACACAAACCTTCCTTACCTGAATACCAGATTGGGGGTTACTTTATGTACTATCATTCTCAGCCTGGTGGGAGAACTCAAAAGTTAAGAACTAATTGGTTTGGTCCATATCAAGTCATATTTTTAAAAGGACTAGAGTATTCAATTGTTCATGTTGATACTAGTATAGTGGTAAATTATATTCATCCTAGTTTTTAAGAAGTCACCCTCCATCTAGTACTAAAAAAAAAAAAGAAGTCACCCTTGAATGCAATTGAATCTTGAGGGGGGAAGTGTCAGAATTTTGCTGAATTCCCTTAATTTCCAAAAATTCTACCCCATTGATTCCCCCAGCATCATCAGAAGGAGAGAGCAATATATCTTAATCTATCAAGGTTAACAATCAATCTCATCCCAATCAGTTGATTGAAGATTCAATCATGCAGAGATTAATTTGCTCTGATAGATTATGAGCTGTTATGAAGCCTATAAATATCTCCTCTTTTCGATAATAAAAATTAGGTCAAATTATAACCTGTATTTTCGTTTAATTTTAACACATTTTTGGATAATCCCTTCAGTGTAACTTCGAGATTAAACCTGCCCCATTAGAAGTGTAATTCAAAACTTTCAGACATAGCATGCTGGAACATAGCCAGGGAGTTGCACAAACCCTGTGGCATATGTGTAGGCTGAATTAACCCCTTCAAAGCGAATATAGCAAATTTCTCCCATTCTGCCAATGGCAATTTAATCTGCCAGTACCTCAATACTAAATCCACGGTGGAAAGATAATTGGGCCCTCCAAGTCAATCTAACGCGTTGTCAATCTATGAAAATAAGTAGGAATCTTCTCATTACACTATTTAGCTTTTGATAGTCAATGACCACACAGTTTGTGCCATCTTTTTCTTTACAATAAGCACCAGTGATGCCCATGGACTCTTTGATGGCTCTAGCATCCCTTGTCCAATCAATTTATCTACCTCAACAGAGACAACCTAATCTGACACTTTTGAGCGCCAAATAGGCCACAATCAAATGGGATGGTTATACCATGTATCTATCCAATGCACCACCCCTTAGGCGCACCCCAAATCATGATTATTGAATATAAAAATAACTTGGTGTTTTCAAATAAATCTATTGCCTTATCTTTCAGTTCTGCCAATAATCCAGTTACCGCTTCCCGCAGAACCACTGTTTCTATGCTGAATGATGGATTTGCTGGTAGACTGAGGTCCTCCCATGATCCAAAATCATGAACATAATGAACCTCGTCAATAGGGGATAATTGTAGATAAGCCACCACTTGGTGCCTTTGGATCATCATCAACTCCGTCTGTAGGTTTTCTAGCAGTACCTTCACTTCACCATTTCCTGTTAACAGTAGTCCTGAAGCCACATAGGGTTAAAGCAATGATTGCTGGTAAGGCCCCACGATTTCCCCATATAGCCCTTTATGGATGCCTACTTCAAGCTCAGTTCCTATTATGCACTGGTGCCCAGAAGGTAGGCTCAAAGCGCTCATTTCTTGTAGTGGAATACTTTTAAACTTGTAGATCTGGTTGGGGAGGGCTCTAGCTCTCTACTTCATTTTCTAATATCAGACAGGAATCACCCCATCACTATATGCCAAATTGATTTGACTGGAGCAAAACGGATCTGTTATGATTCCACTAGAGGTAAAGTAAATGGGAATATGTTGTCCCAAAGTACTAATGGTTTCTTCCTCCATATCAACCACAGCTCCAAATCTCCTTATGAATGCAGCACCAATCAGCATATCATAGTTATTATTTGGCAGAACCAACACTGGATCAGAAGCCCTAACCAAACCAAATTGCAAAGGCAATGTACTGTAAGCTCCTTCAGACACAGTGCTCTGTGTCCCGCGGTCCCATATACTACTCTGTGATCTGCATTCAGCTTCAGCGGAAGCCTAGCCACAAGCTTGGTAGAAATTATACTAATTGGGGCACCAGTATCTATAATAGCTCAGATTTTTTTGTTCTGAACAAAAATGTCACAGTAGGTGCCCTCCAAAATAAGAAGAACCATTGGTGTTTATTATGTGAACGTCCAAAGGCTTTCTGTTACCAATAAGGAGGATATACCCATACAGACATGAGGATATTCCTCAGAAATTTTTTGACTGGAATAGCTACAGTAACCCCCACTAGGAAGATGACATACATTGAGGGTCCCACGTTACTTATACCATTTTGTTCCAGGATCTGCCATTCATACAGCTGCACATCATGGCTGAAATCATAGCTTGAGGTGAAATAACCACTCTTCTTTAAACGGAGGCTGAGGTATCCAATGGAAGCTGTTGGTATAACAAGTCATCAAGCTGAGTTCCGAGTCCAATGCAAAGAGACTCTTGAGAATCGTAGGGATGATTAAATTTAAATAAGTGGAGGTAAAGCGTCCCATCTCTACTCCGCTCAAGCTTTTCCCTGATCAATTATCCCAGATGGCAACACATACACCTGATAATTGCCTGAGCAATTAACCACATAATTCCCTTTTTGTCCACATGAGAAGCAAGCATTCATAAAGGGCTCACATCTGTAGTTTGCAGTGGAAGGACCAGGTCAAAACTTAACTGAAGTATTGAAAGGTCAGGGATAAGGTGGCTGAGCGTACATAAGGAGAAAAAAATCTGCAGATACATGAGGTGGACATATATCTCCCAACGGCTTATAACTCAGTCGTTGCTGTCCATATCCCAATAGTATGCTATGTCAAAAGCAGGGGCCTTTCGCTCCACATTGGGAGTGCTGAACATGGCAGAGAGACAACCTAAAGTGTTTACGATTTAAATAAGCCCCACATCTTCATCCAGAATATGAGACATAGCATTATGCAATTCACAGTATGGTTAGACTGCCGCTGACATCACTATACCTATGTCCTCACTAGATAAAATGTTGGCTCCTATTAACACATATGCTTTAACTGTGAATCGCTCAGCAAACTCCAACAGGGACTCATTTCGTTAAAACTGTAAGTCAGGAAGTTGGCCTTCCAATAAGATATCTTAGCTGCACCCCCAAACAGCCAGAGAACAGTCGCTTTTATCTCTTGATAAGATAATGAACATATTTTGAGGTAGCAGGTGACTTGATCGGCGCTCTCCACGTCCAAGGCATACAGCAACATTTTCACTTTCCGCTGATCTGAGTCCCCTTCCATGGCGAATTCAAATTGTTTAAAATTACTGTACATATTCCCATCGCAACTGAATGTGGTAAATTATCAATCCAAAAAAAAATACTTTTTTCTGGGCTCCTACATGAGGAACAGCCAAATTAGGTTCTGAACATCTGGGGGAAACATCTCATTGTGAACTAATGTAGGGACGAACAGATGAAGGCGAATCTCCTAATTAAACTTGGAAGAAGTTGGGTTGCAAGGAGGATCTGCCGTGGCCCCTCAAGGGATAATCATTGCCAATCTATTAATTCCTCTCCTGACTCACTGCTGACTGCACCTTTTCCCCTGTTCCATTTTGTTCAGCAAAATCTTTGTCTCTCCCCATTCAATTTAACTGAATAACACTGACACTGTCCAAAAGTTTTCTCTCTCGTTGCAATCACTTTTGCAACAACATTCAATTCAAGTCTGGTAAATAGTTTGATAATCTTTCCAAGGAGATTAGTTGGCGCCCATGTTGGGGAGCAGTTGGGCGAGTAAGATCAAGGGCACATGAGTTGGCCCCACATCATCCAAATTTTGCAAATGCCCCAGTGAACCCAGAGGAATAGATAAACTTATTAAAATTTGGCGGTAATCATTTCCCCAGAATTTTTAGCTTGGCAAGCGCGATGCAACCAGTACATCAATATGCTGCACTCCTAACCACTCTCGTCAGTGGAACACAGAGTTCAGGTATTCCTGGATGTTTGGCAGATGGCGCTTTGGGAAAAGTTTTGTTGGGATGTACATACTCATTTCCCGAATGCAGTGTATGTCGCACCTCATTCCATGCCACATGGTTGGCTGGATCTAAGCTTCAAGAGCAAGGAATTGGAGGATGAAGCTGCAATGGTGCGCGTTGTTGTAGACCTCCCAGATGGTCAGTGGGTCATGGAAACTAAATGCACCCAATGGACAAAATCGTATCAAATTTTTGTAACTTTTGACTTTCTGCCCACTACAGTCAAATGCACCATACTTGAACAACACCTGAAGGCTGGGCTCGCCATATATGGCGAAATACAACCCTTCAAAATGCAGCGCTTTAAACTAATGCCAAACCTGTGCACAGGCAAAGTGATTGCAGTCCTAACCCCAGCTGAGGGATAGCAAAGGATTTAACCCAAATCCTACATACCACTTTTGTCAACATCA
>JAKSZP010012894.1:0-12278 GCA_022478985.1 Massospora cicadina
ACGTTTGACTAAACTTACTATAAAGTTGGTGCATGACCGCGTTTCGTTCTTAAAGAAGTTCATCTTGGTTTTTGAGCACAGCGTCCAAGGTGACTTTGAGTTCCTCATATCCAGCTGGTGCAGTGTTTCATGAAGACTTTCCAATAACACAGCTTGGATAAGGCATGGCTGGCGACTGGAGTTCCAGAGTGTTAGTTGGTTGATCAATGGGCCCCCTGTAATGAGCGTCACTGTTATTTTTTTGGATGATATCATTAGAATCCATTAGGTTATTAGCACAGGTTGAACCCACTAAGCAACTGACAGATGATGTGAGGATCATCAGTCCTTTAGACACACGTGAAAATATACTTAAAACAGGAGCAATTGCCCCAATTTATTCTTTATTTATTTTTTATAAATACAGCTACTTTTTGCTGTCTTGTCTTTCTTACGCTAAAAACAACCTACCCTCTCTCAATCGCCCATTTCGCTTATATACATCAGCTTCAGGCGATACTGCTTCTCATTGCTTGGGTTATTCTATTCCGCCAATTCTCCTCAAATTTGGCTTGTTATTCTATAATCCTCTGTCACCCTAATCATAGGCAATTTACTTCATATTTGTTGAACATCTCCTTATACCCTTATATTGAGGCGATCCAATAGAACCCATTATGACCAATAAAAGCTTTTATCCCAATATCGCCTCATCTTGAGGCACTTGAATAATTGTGACTGATACTATGTTTGGCGGATTCTGCCCTGCTGTCCCACGATTATCGTCCAGTCATATCATAATCTCAACAGACTGGGTGTGAACTTCTTGAGGAACGTAAATGTCCCTAGAAAACTCCTCAAATACTTGATTGAAGTGGGGGTGGGCCACTCACAAATTTCCTTCTCCTTATATGGAGTTATCATATGTCCTTAATTAAACATGACGTTGCCCAGAAAAGTGACCTGGGACTTAAAAAATTCATACTTGCTGATCTTCAGATTAAGGAGGGCTGCCCTCAATCTCTCCACTACTTGTCAAAGGTGTACAGAATGAAACTCATGATCAAGGGAAAACACCAGAATATCATCCATGTAGGCAACCACGCATACCCCCACCAGGTCCCCCAAAGCTGCATCAATGCGGCGTTGTAAGATAGCAGGGGCATTCTTAAGCCCAAAGGGCATGACTCAAACTGGATAATCCCTTTTCTGGTATGGAATGCAGTTAACCACTCCTATACATTCTTAATCCAGATCTGGTTGTACGCATTGAGGTAATCCAGTTTGGAGAAGACTTTAGTCTTCTCTACATAGCGCGCAATCTGAGAATCCAAAGGGATGGGATGGAGGTCTGGTACAGTAACCTTGTTTAGGCTCCCATAATCTATGAAAGAGCATAAAGTTCAATCAGCTTTCTCCAAAAAAAGAAGTGGGGAGCATACCAGGGAGGTACGCTGAAAAATCGCGCCTTTGTCTAACTGCTCCTTAAACACACATCTAATGCTTCCACCTCCTGTACAGTCAATGGGTAAATCGAGGAAGATATGCGCACCAGATCAACTGTGAGCTTGAACTCAAAATTAAACTCTGAATGATCAGGTAATTCAATAGATAAAGCCGCATAAAATGAAGACTCCAAACTTCCAAACAAGAGGGTAAAGGTACCTCCAGTGAGGGCTTCAGTAATGAAGAAAGACTGAGGATGGATGTTGGGTCAGTGGGGCAAAACGCCCTGGAAGTTAGCCTCAGACAAAGGAACAACTAATGTGCGACCCTTTTTTAATGTGTAGTATAGGGTCTTTTCTTTCAAGTTCGTCCTGACATCAAACTTTAGCCACCACTCTACACCCAAGATAATGGTGTACAAGAGGTTTTTGATAGCCTGAAAGTGGTCAGACAAATGATAGTTGCCAACTTGATAGTCCAATGAACCCCAAATTCTCAGCGTGGAAATACCTTGGGACGCCCCTCCTCTAACCATACCACCTGGTACATAACTCAGCTCAAGATAGTCTTCTAGGCTTTGGTTCACAAAAACCTTCAGAAGCTCCAGTATCCATAAAAATAGTGCTGCTGAATTTTCCCAAAGGGGAGGAAAGGGTAGAAGTCAGTAGGAATTACCCCAAATGGCCTTTATTTAAAGAAGAAAACGCCAGTACTTCACCAACAAATCCTTCATCTGGCATTAACATGTCACCCTGGTATGTTTTTGAATCAAAGAATGGAGAGGGATAATTAGCCACTCTTACTACTGAGGCCACAGATCCTATCATATCTTCAGCAGAGGCATAAACATTTTTATAATATAAATGCAGTTTTTTTCAACTTTCTGAGTGCTGCGTATCATGGAAGTGGTCAAACGGGGGTTCTCTGGGGTAATTAGATACACTGGGATAGGTTCCATCCCTGAGCCTAAAAGAATATATATAGGTTCAGAGGTATATATGGGCCTTTCGTTATAAAACACATTTTAGACGTGAACGACCCTAATCCCATTACAGAAACTGGTTGCCTGATGTAATACAAGGCCATCACCCCCAGGCCCATCTTCAAAGATCCCGCCTTTATCATCTGAGTGTGCTGTCGAAGTAAACCCAGTTTATTGAAATTGATTTTATCAATTTTGGAAGAAAGTTGGTGAATCACAAATTTTAGACTGTAAAGCGTCCATATCCACAATGTACAAGCAAAAGGGTGGGTACTTTCCAGTTGGAGGCAGCCAAATTAATGCCAAAATGCTCAAAACTTCAGGGAAAAGAGGAAACGCTTGTACGGCTGAACCTGGCCAACACCCACAGCTGGTGCACACTGTTTACGCTTTGTGAAAGCCCCACATGGAAACAATTTGGCACATAAAAGAAAGAGGTTGGTCAACTAATTTAAGGAGAGTGTCTATAACTCTCCTGTTCCCAGAGTGGAGGTGCATGGTGCACAGGGACAACGCCAGGGAACTTGTTGCTAGTACAAAAGTTACTAGAGCCCAGCAGAGGGTGTGGGAGCTAGAGTAACTCAGGTAGAATAAGATTATCATTAGAAGTAGGAATCAAAAGGGAGCAACGCGGTGCATGGAGTGGTAGGGTATAGGCGTCCAAGGTTGGAAGGAACCTCTGCGGCCCAACAGTGCATTGGCGGATATATTTAGCATTGTTAAAATTAAATGGTTAATGTTGCACGAGACCTCCTCAAAGAGGTCTGCACACAGGAATGTCCAAGACAATATAAATATATACGGTGTACTAAACAGGGGGTCTATTGTAAGGGAAGTCATCAATGGGAGATTGGTCTCAACATAAGATATTTAAGGAGGGTTGGGTGAACAATCAATTGAGAGAAGTGGTTCTAAGCTGAGGTGCACTAATAGGCGCACGCTTCCATCGGGCAAGATGCTATATTTTATAATCAATTGAACTCAGGTAATTGATTTTAAAAGTGGCTGACCCGAGCTGGAAAGTTCAAAAACCAAATGGGTTTCAAGACCATGTTCACCTAATAACCAAATAAAAACTGTTTTATTTTAACATGAAGCTATTTTTTAATGCACCTGCTATTATGCAGGGCCAAACTTCTCTGCCATCCCAGGACCAACCTAGGCATACCTCGCCTCCACCCAGCGTTGATCCAAGGTATACTTGAGATCAGGGAGGCCAGCCAACTTCACCCTCTTGGCCTCCTGATATGCAGCTTTGTCCCTTGAAAGGTCCCCTTAATATGTCATTTTCCAGCCATGACAATGGGTGTACACTTCCAGGAGGCTATCCAAACCTTCTAGCGCCTCATCCACCAAAAACAAAATTTAAACCTATTATAGTCAGGAAGAAATCTGGGGTAAAAGCTGATGCAGAAACTCAATGCCAAGAAAAATCAAGTGAGAGCTGCTTTATTTACAATTGATAGAAGTTTAAGAGAAATTAAAAGCCTGAGTATAAGAACCTTGAAAGCTCTAAAGCCACCAAATATTTGCAGGAAGGTCGAATGTCCTACCATGGGCAGTAAAAAGAGAAAAAAAAGAGTTGTCTCAATTCCAAAATGAACAATAATACCATGGTTAGAAGTATCAGAAGAACAGTGCACTATTAAAAACTTTTTAATACTCTGAGATAATCCCACAAAAATATATTATATCGAGTAGAGAAAATAATATTGGGAGCTAGTTAAGGTAATCTGGGGCCTTCACGTGGGATTACTGAGGAAAGCCTGTGGAAACATGGGTAAGTAGACAACACCAGAACCCAAAGAGGCGCCACAGAAAGGGTCCAGTAGTAACCTGAAAGAGGTGTGGGATGGAAGCTAATGACTGTGATCCAACACATATTTGTGGGTGCTTCCACTCTCCTTTGGTGGGTATATACCAGGAAAGAGGGGCAATAACTGGTCATATCATCTGTCACTACTCTCCTACAAGGCGGGGCGCTGCAAAAGCAGGTCTCAGTGACAAGGTGGGGCAATCCTGATTGGCTGTACTTGTAAACCTGTGTACAATAATCACCAGGCCTTCTAGGTTGGCCTGAAACACACTTACTGGCCAGTGGCTTACATGACTTACACTGATGCAGCGAAAGCAAAAACACTCATGTACAAATTGATGGATTGACCTGAAAGGGCTGTAATGGTTCCTGTACAACAAGGGCCCGGAGAAGCGAATACCATTACAAAGCTATCTGAAGAGCAACTCCATTGACAAAACAAAGCCGGCGTGGCCCCCATGACCTGAAAGCAATGTCACCTGGTTGGAGTTGGCTACTAAAGTATTTGGGGTTATGACCAAGCTTTTCGAAGTGTGGAACTCTGGCCCCTCAAAATATTTGATGGCTGGCATGTTGAAGAGCCTTAAAAGGGTTCACGCCATGTAAGTGAAACTGGGTGGTATAATGATATGCTCATGGACCACGTGATTGAGTTGTGTGGGTTCACCCCACTCCATATTTCACATTTGGCTCCTAGTTTGAAATTTATGACTTTCCAGTCTAAGCTTCAAAAGGAGCAGTTTTTGGCTGCCAGTTTAAGCACCAAGAATGAGGAGGCCATATGTCTTGACATTGGCACTGAGATTAGAAAATTGCTGCTGTGGGACATGCCACCTGTTGTCACTAGAGGGACCATGATGTCTCAGATGAAAGGCTTTGGCAGTGTGATCTCCTTTAATGAGAACAAGTTGGTAAAGAATGTGAAGCAGAATGACAATATCTTGAAAAAGCTCACCATAGGCTCTGGGGAAAGGGCTTTAAAAGTTTTAATCTAAAAGACATATGGGGAGTTGCCTCTTTCAGTTATTGTATGACTTGTAGTGCCCCGTGGTGCCGCTGGACAAGTGCTTCTTGTGCGGCCTGAAGGAGCAAGTCAGAGCTAAAAGTCCTCAGGGTTGAACCTCCTGTATCAGCGGCCAAACCTGATGGGTCTAGATAGTGGAAGCCACTTGTGGTGACCACAAAGAAAGAGAAGCTAGATTTCCAGAAGACAATGGAGGAGCTAGCTGAGTTTTCAGCCAAGGTAAAAGGAGGTGGCGGCATCAGGCAATGCCAATCCAGAGGTGGTGGCCGAGGTGCTGAAAAGTGCCAAGGAGGTCAGCAAGGAGTCTAAGCGGACCCAGAAGGTATGGGAAGCTGCTAGACTCCAAATCGAGCTTAGAGGCGCTTTTTACTAATCAGAAGAGGACATTCTGAGGCAGATCGCCTCTCAAAAGGAAGGGGTCTCCCTATCACTCAATCAAAAAAGGCGAGCTACCACAATGGAAGTAGGTGGGATGGAGCGCGCTAGGCTCGTAGGGGAAGAGGTGGAGGTAAAGGAGGTGCTTCCCACTAGCAATAGTAGCGCAGCGCCTTCTGACCCAATACCTCCAACTGAAGAGGAGGGGTCAGTCAAGGACCAAGGCAAGGTTAAGATTCTGGTAGATGCTGTGACTGACCAGCCACCACCCCAGCCAAGTCTAGTGCTGGAAAGGTGAGGAAGAAACATGGTCCCAATAAACCATATGAGGAAAAGGTCTGGGACCCCTGGATCCTAACATCAAAGCCTCTTTAGTTTCAAACCTATGGCAATCAAGTTTAAATTTTCTAACGCGCAGGGTCTGATTGTCCTCAGGCAGTGAGCAGAGGGTGAAATTTAGATTGTAAAAACAAGGAGAAGTTTTTGGCTTCCTCACAGAGACTAAGTACAAACTTAGGGTGGAGGATAATTGGTTTTACCATTCCCTTTAAAAAGTCCTTTTATTCGTGATTAGTGATTCAACCAAACTCAGACCCACCCTTAGGGGATGGGAAGAGGGGGGATCAAAGGGAGCTATTTTGGTCTGGCGGTCATACTAGATTTAGGTGGTGGAGAAAAGTTAATGTTTCAGGGAGAGCAGTGTCAGTAATTTCAGTGTTTGGAGAGGAATCACTTTTTTATCAGCTTATATGCGTTCAATTATGGATTTGAAAAAAGTCCGATTTTCTAGAAGGTCAGTTTGAAATCCAGGAGGAAGGCATTGGGAGCTAATAGTGCTGCGGGGAGATATAAACTGTGTCTACGTTAGGGATGACAAAATTGGAGCGTTAGGTAAATGAGGTTCTAATATTGGAGCCCACGAGCTTCCTAGTTTAATGATCCACCTTGGCCTACTGGATGTGTGGAAGGCGAGCTGTGGTAAGGAAGGGAAGAATGGGTAACTCATATCCATGGTGATAACTTCTCTCACATTGACCTTGTGTTGGTATCCCAGCTCCCCTTAAATTACTGCTAGTTGATCTATCTAGAATCATGATCCAGGTGCTTCAGACAGCAGGTCTCTAGAACTACATATCAATGACACTCAGCTTGCTTCTGATGGGAAGGGATCTGGAGACTGAACCCTGAACTCCTAAAGTGATCTCCACTTCAATAATCATGAGGAAGAAGGTAAGATGGTGGATAATTCAGATTGTAGGCAAGCCATACGTGCCAGCAAAATAGTTGCAAATGAAGGCTGATATCAAGATGTCATATGAAATCTTTAGGAGGCAGCTAATGAGCCATGCATTTGAGGTATGAAACCTTGGAGAGGAGCTTTGAGAGTACCTGCAAGCAGGCTGCAGTCATGGGAGCATCTGACTACATGGCCAAATCTAGAATTGTATGCGAAATTGATGATAGCCTTCATAGTGGATTGCCTCAAAAAAGGAATCTAGTTAAGATGATGACTCTAATATCAATATGGTCTACTACGCAAGGCAGTAGGGGCTTTCAGACTCTCAGCAAGGATCATGTAACTTTGTAATGTGGGAGTTGAGGCGAAGGATGCATCTCTCATGGCTGAAGTGGCCAAGTCTTACTATGAGGACCTTTATCGCCACTCAAAGAATAGCCCAGAGGCAGACAAAGTACCCACAAACGGACTGGGGGTACTTCCTATGGAGACTCATAAGCAGTTATGTAGCAAGATCCACAATTTAGAGGTGTCAGACGCCATCTACAATGGAAAGAATGGAAAGGCTCCTGGGGAGAATGGGTTGATCCTTGAGCTCTACAAGTTGCTTCAGGCAAAATGTCTGAAATGCTTGCTGAGCTCTATGATCAACTCCAAGTACTGGTATTAGCAAGCTGGCATTTTTTGAAAGGCGTGGTGGTGTTATCTAAGAAGGGCTATCCTACCCTCATGAGGAACTATTGGCTTTGACACTGCATAACATTGACTATAAGATCTTAATGAAGATCCTAGCCAATCGACTAAAGGGGGTTGTGGTGGATGTTGGGAAAGAACAGAATGTGTTTACACAGGACATTTGATTACTGACAATTTGATGCTGCTTCACCTGATATAAGAATAGGCAAGCAAACAGTATGACCAGATGGGGTGGCTACTGTTTCTTGATCAAGAGTTGGCGTATGATCAGGTGAATTATAATTTTCTGTGGAAAGTGTTGTTTAGAGTTGGAATCAAAGGGCGCTTGTTGTTACTTTTAAAAGCAAATTATGGGGAAGCCTCTTCATTTTTTAATACTAATGGGCCCTCTCCCACCCTTTTTAAGGTGTGTAGGGGCGTGCGTCATGGAGACACTCTATCTCCCTTGTTGTTTGTTTTTGCAATAGAGACCCTTTCAGTGGATTTTAGGAAGTCAGAACAGAAGAAACTTACCATCAATGGGGAGGAATATATAATTGATGTTTGTGGATGATATGTGGATTTTTGTTTCAATATAGGAGGAGGAAAAGGAGGTGAAAATTCTGAGGATGTACCAAAATGCAAGAAACGCAAAAATCAATTTGTCAAAATCCAGGGCTTGGCCATTGGCAGAATAGTGACGTTAGATGTGGAACCAAAGAGCTTAATTTCCTGGATGGAAACAGGGGAGGATTTTCTGTACCTCAGGTGTCCCATACCTGGGTGGGCGTCACATCGTGAAATATGGCTCAAAATAAAAGCAACCTTAAGTACGCAGCTTGGAAGTGGCAAAGGCTCAACTTATCATATCAGGGCAGTTTCATTTAAAATGAACACTTTAAGTCTTTTCAGATTTTGTTACATTGCCTGATTTGTTCCACCAACGGCATCTTCCATAAAAAGTATATAGAGTTCATTAATCCAGTTCATCTGGTGGGGGCGAGTTTCAAAAATCAGCTATTTTAACTTGTTCTAGGAGGTGAAGAAGGGTCATCAATCTGATTAAAATCAAGAGTTTGATCAAAGCCCTTCATTTGAAGTGGATTTCATGGGTCTCCAGGGAGGGAAGTCCATTTGACAGTTTCCAATAATAAAGGACTACCTTACTAAGGTTTCAGAGACAAAAGCAATAAGGACCTTGGTGTTAGCTGGGGGCATCAATCAAGGGACCATACCGAGTTCAGGGAAATTGCCAGGCTACTGGAAGGATTACTTTATAGCTTGGGCAGGCAGCAATTGGAGAATAGAAAGTGGAGAGTGGTCCTTTGAAAGGATCCAGGTAATTCCCCTTTGAGAAGTTTGGGTATTGGAGATGTAATCTTATCTGTGCAAGGCCTTCAAGCATTTTATTAACCCTTTCAATGATTTAATGCATATATGCGTCCAAAAAATGAGGGGGTGATGAAAATCTAAAAACGCATATATGCATCCAAAAACAGAGGAGTATGTAAATTTAGAAACGTATATATGCGTCCAAAAATAAGCTTACCAATTTTTTTTCAAAATTTATCAAATATTCATTTTATGACAAGGACCAAAATGAGATTAAAAAGTGCGACCATTGGCTAAGAAATTTTTACAAAAGTTAAGGCCAAAAAATAGAGTAGTTTTTTGAAAATCAGTGAAAGGGTTAAGGCAGTTCACTGAGGGTGACTTCCTTGATTACAATGGCCAAAGAGTGCATAGGGTTAAAGCAGCTAATAATGTTGCTAAAGCCTCCAATGTGCTGGTAAGGAAAGCGTGGGATGTTGTAGAAACAACTGAACTTCCTTCTTGCTAGAGGAAAGTAATTCCTTAACTGGCTGCATTAGAGGTTGATGACTCCCATTCAGAAGGTCGTTGAGGGCAGGATTGGTGGGGGTTCACATGAGGAAGAGAAGGCTGAAGGTACCCCAGATGGAAAAGCCTTTTCATCCTTTGGGACTGGCTATTTGTGGGAGGCGGTGATGGTGTCTGCCACTCAGAGTTCACAACAGCCAATCCAGGAATCACAGGACAGAGAGCTTTGATTGACATTATTTTCCTAGACCACTTATAAAATTGACTTGGCCTGATGGACCTGTGAGGGAGGTGGATTAAGGGATGCTGGTCTACACCAGTTCAGAATTTTTCTTCCAACTCCAAAGTAGAATTTTGGTTGCTGGGCAACTCTATGCAAGTGGCGTAAGCATTAAGAGGATGACCTTTGTATACCTGTAAGGTATGTGGACGGGAGGAGATAGCAAAACATATCTTCACAGAGTGTCCGTCAGCAGATGCTATGTGGATAAGTGTTCTCCTATGGTATGAAGCATACCAACCAAGGTGTAAGTTATCTTCTGGTCATTTTGCATTGTAAGAATCCTTAATGCGTATGATTCTTAAAGTCCACTTGCAGATAAGGAGGGGTTCAGGGCTTGGTGAATGATATGGGTAGGTGATTTATGGTCTATGGCTTAACAGAATTCTTTGTTGCTTCCCTACATAAGAAATCCGAATGAAAAGCTCATTGGCTGTAGTAATGTGACGTCTAGAAATATCTGTGGAAAGCTATGGCAATCCTCTTTCCTCAAGTAAGTCCAACTTGGGGTCAGTCTGGTCTCATTCCTCGCAATAAAGAATGGGAGGCATAACTCCAAACTGGCTGGGTTACCTTTGCTACCTGGTATCCCAAACAGTAAAGAATATGTCAGTTTGAGTGATTTGAGCCACTTCACTCATGGTTGGGCCCATAATTGTGGTGCTTAGATTTGTGCAGTCCCAGTGCAGTGAGGGCAGTACCTCAGTTTTCATCCTGCAAGGCTTCCTGCACTGGGTGCTTTACAGGCACACAAGAACTCAAAGAATATAAAGGTTAGCCTTATAATGTGAGAAGAATGTCTTTAACTCTTTAAGTAACCTTTTAATAAAAGGAGTGTGCACACACCTAGAATTAGGCTTACATTTTTTGGCTCATAAAATAAACCCAGAAACTGCCATAAGGAGTATACTGTGATTCAGCAAAAGGTGACATAGGCCATATAAAGATAAATATAAACAAAAAGTTCTTTTTGTAAGGAATACAATCAAAAAGAGATTGGTTGGGGAAAGTTAATATAAGAAAATTGGAAAATCTTGGCCTTGAACTCTTTGACGTTGGAAATAACTCTATCTAATATAATGATGCTACCACTGATGGTAGTTTTGTATCTCAAACATGCACAAACTTGAGACTTTGATTTCAACTGAACCTTACTATTATTTGTATTGATTTTTTGTAAATTAGTTAAATCTTTGTTTGATAAATAATACATAATGAATTATTGTTGCTTATAACATAATGGGAAATCTTTAACCCCATTTTGATAACATTTGGGACCCCATCATGTAATTTCTGGGGATTAACTTGGTGTTTGGCCATAACCCAGCGTTTATCCACATTGTATCTAAGGTCAGGGAGGTCGGCCAACTTGAAACATCTGGCCTGTCCCATCTCCTCCTTATCCTTGTAATCTAATCACACATTTATGTCATTTAACCATGAGATATACAAAAAGGTATATATCTATTTTGCGCATATTGAAGTGAAAGCATAAAATTGTTTTATTATCAATAAGTTTTTATATGATATATACACTAGAAACTCTATAAGTTGACATACATGTTAACTACAATAATTAATTACATATAATTCAAATATTACTTACTGTATTTTAAATCTATTGGAAAAGAGAATTATATTTGTTTGGCTCTACATAAAAGTGGATTTACTATACTAAAATCTGTAAATTTTATTTTCATCTTTGCTAGTATAATAATATTCTATATGAGTTGCCTGTCTTTTATATTTTGTACTTCTAAAACTAATTCTAGAAGTAGCGTCACTCGTTTTTCAATGACTAACTGTGACTGATTTTACTTTTATGATCAAACATCTACTGGTGACCATTAGATATCTGAGGCTATATAGCTCCTCACATAATGTTTTCATTAATAGCTTTATTCCTCACTGCCCAAAACTTGTGTAATATGTCTAATAGCCTGATTATTATCACTTTTGGTAATAATATTTGATTCAAACAGCATAATTTGATAATCAACACCAGGCGAGATAAGTATGAATAATAAGGTAAAGAGCTGGGTGAACGCGGTAAAGGGCAGAGGACCCAGACCTGCACCGCCCAAAGGTACCAAGCGCACAGGTACAAACAAAAATCTCGGCTAAAATAAAAAACCTGAGGTGGCGCCTCCTGCAGGTTCCTCAATTTTTTGGTTAAATACTCCAGCTATTTGGAAGTATCCCAATCACAACCACTGTTACCAGTGGAACATGGGTTATGAGTTTTCCTGGGCATAGAAACACTACAATGTGGGAAAAGTTTGGCAAAGTCCACAAAAATATTTCATGCACGCGGTGTACTTAACAGCCCATACTATCCGCAGATGTTGGGTAGATCTTGGGTTCAAAACTGTGGAAGAAGCGAACAAAGCAGCGAAGTCAGAGTGGTACTTGACTTTCCTGATGGACAGCAATTGGTCCTGACCAAACACACCCGTTGGACTGAATCCAAAGACATCTTCATAATTTTTGACTATCTTCTGACCACACTGGCGCGCACAGTAGTCGAAAGACATCTCCAAGAAGACTTGGAATCCTACAGAGAAATTGAACAATTTGAAATACAATGATTCCAGATGATGCTGACCCTTAGCATGGGGAAGGTAA